>CAUYQV010064097.1:0-31668 GCA_963574575.1 Galagoides demidoff
ACTCGCTTGAGCCCAGGAGTTGGAGGTTGCTATGAGCTGTGATGCCATGGCACTCTGCCCAAGGGGATAGCTTGAGGCTCTGTCTCCAAAAAAAAAAAAAAAAAAATAGTGCCTTTTACTATTAAGTGCTACAACATGTGATACAAATGGTAGTTATTTTTGATTGTCTGATATGAAAAATCTATATGGTTTAATTAAAAATGATGATTTTTTGAACTGAATAGATCTAAACTTGAATTCCTATTCCACACTGCATCATCTCTTCTTTACCTTAAACAAATTATTAAACCTCTGTGAGCCTCAGTTTCCCACATATCTAATGGAGGTATTAAATCATACACATGGTGGTAATGTATGGAATAAATGAGATATTTGTAAATAACAGCAAGATTACCACTTGTAAGATATTGAAATATTAGTTACTATGAAAATGAAATGTTTGTGGCCAGTTCTATTTTTTAACAAATAAAAAATGTATTTGAGTTGAAGTGTAGAATACTTTTAAGCAGAAGGTTCATCTGCAGAGGTTCTCAACCTGTGGGTCGTGACCCCTAAGACCATCTGAAAACACATCCTGCATATCTGATATTTACATTATGATTCATAACAGTAGCAAAATTACAGTTATAAAGTAGAAACAAAAATAATTTTATGGTTGGGGGTGACCACAACACGAGGAACTGTATTAAAGGGTCATGGCATTAGGAAAGTTGAGAACCACTGAATAAATATTTATAGAAAAACTCTATTCTTCAAAGAATATATGTGTGTATATGATATCAAACTATGCCATATTCCTTAGCTGTAATTGTTATTCTTGAAAGTTTTGTTTTATCAGTGTTAAAATATTTAATTGATAAATAAAAATGTTATATAATCAAGGTACACAAGATGATTTGATATGTATATATATTTTGTAATGTTTAATTTGCCACAATCAGGTTATAGCACATGTCACCACCCACAATTACCATTTGTACATTTGGGGTGGTAAGGATTTTGTTGGTGGTTTTCTCTGTTCTGTTATCAAATTTTAAGTAAACAAGAGTATTTTTAACTATGGTCACCATACTATACATTAGATTCCCACAAGTTATTCATCTTATAACTAAAACTTTATAACCCTTTCCCATTCCCTTTACTCCTCAGTCATAGAAAAATAACCATTCTACTGTGTTTCTATGAATTCAACTGTTTTAAATTCTACAGCCATGCAGTGTTTGGCTTTCTATGTCTGGCTTTTTTCACTTAACATAATGTCCACAAGCTTCATCTATATTGTTGCAAATGAAGGAGTTCCTTTCTTTGATGGCTGAAAAATATTTCCTGATATATTAATGCTGTATTTTCTTTATCCATTATCAAGGTTGTTTCTATTACTTGACTATTGTGGATAAAGCTACAATGAACATGAGAATGCAGACATCCCGTTGAGATACGGACTTTATTTCTAAACATGACATTACTGTGCTGTATTATTTCAACTTTTAAATTTTGCAGTTTTTGAGTTTTGGTTTTTTTTTTTTTTTTGGCCAGGGCTGGGTTTGAACCCACCACCTCTGGCATATGGGGCTGGGGCTGGTGCCCTACTCCTTTGAGCCACAGGTGCCACCCTCAACTTTTACATTTTAAAGACAGTTCCCATCTGTTTTCTATAATGGCTGTACCAAGTTGTATTCCCAGCAAAAATGCACAAGGGATCTCTTGCATCTACATCCTCATCAAAGCTTGATATTTCTTGTATTTTTTAGAATAGGCATTCTAACAGGCATGAGGTATATCTCATAGTGATTTTCATTGAATTTCCTTGGTAATTAATAGGGCTGAGTGTTTCTTCATATGTCAGTTGGCTATTTATTATGTCTTTTCTTGGAAAAATATCTATTTGGGTCCCTTGCCCACTTTTTAATTGGGTTATTTGTATTTTTGCTGTTGAGTTACATGAGTTCATTATGTATTTTGAATATTAACCCCTTATTAAATATATAGCTTACAAATATTTTGTCCCATTCCATGGCTTGCCTTTTAATTTTCTGATTGTGTTCTTTGAATTGCAGAAGTTCTTAGTTTGATGTAGTCTTGTTTATTTTGTTGTTGTTATTGTTATAGCCCATGCTTCTTAGTGTCATGTCCAAAAATTCATTGCCAAGATTAATGTCAGTGAGGTTTTCCCCTACGTTTTAAGCCTTTAATTTAAGTCTTTAATTCATTTCAAGTTAATTTTTGTATACAATGTAATGCAAGCAGCCAGTTCCATTGTTTTGCATGTGGATATCCAGTTTTCCCAACCCCATTTATTGAAGATACTGTCCTTTTCCCATTTTGTATATTTGGCATCCTTGTCAAAGATTAGTTGACTAAATACGTGTGGGTTTATTTGGGGGCTCTCTATTCTCTTCCATTGATCTATGTTCCTATTTTCATGCCGTTACCATAGTGTTTTTATTTCTATAGGCTTGTAATTTGAAATCAGGTAGTGCGATGCCTTCAGCTTTCTTCTTTTGTAAGAATTGCTTTGGCTATTTGAGGTTTTTATGATTCAATAAAAAATTTAGAACTTTTTTCTATTTCTATGTAGATTACTATGGTCAGTGTGAATATTTTAACTATTAATTTCTCTAATTTATAAATACAGGTTATCTTTCTGCTTACTTGTTTAGTTTCTTCTTTAATTTCTTTTATAAATATTTTCTAGTTTTCAGAGTACAGATCTCTCACCTCATTAGATAAGTTTATTCTTAAGTATTTTGTATTTTTGATATTACTGTAAATAGGATCTACAATTTTTTTTTTACATATTTCTTGTTCAGTGCTTGGAAACAAAACTGATTTTTGTATGTTGATTTTATATCAAGCTACTTTATTTAATTAGGTTATTAGTTATTAGTCTTTAGGGTTCTGCATGTAAGTATAGCTGATTTTATTGTGTTCCACTTTATTGCTGTTTTCAGATACTGCATTTTATCCAAGGTTTGTGGGCATCTTGCATCAAACAAGTCTATTTTTCTGATCGCGCTTGTGTCTCAATGTCAAATTTCTCTAGTTCTTGCAAAATTATAACCAATTTCATCGTTATTATATCTGATATTATATCAATGATCTTTGATATTGTAACTATTTGGGTCACCACCAACCATGCCCAAATAATATACCAAACTTAGCTGACAAATGTTAACGTGTATTCTATATACTGCACCAACTAGCTAATCCTCCTTCTTTCTTCCTCTCCTCAGGCCTTCTGTCTCATGAGACACAAAAAACCTGATTTTAAGCCAACAAATAATCCTACAATAGCTCCTAAGTTTTTGAGTGAAAGGAAGAGTCACATGTTTCTCCCTTTAAATTAAAAGCTAGAAATGCTTAAAGTTAGTGAGAACAGCACATCAAAAGCCAAGATAAGCTCTTGCACCAGACAGTCAAGTTTTGCATGCAATGGAAAAGTTCTTGAAAAAAATTAAAAGTGCTATTTCAGTAAACATACAAACAATAAAAAGCTAAACAGACTTATTGCTGACATGGAGAACATTTTAGTGGTCAGGACAGAAGATCAAATCGACTACAACATCGGCTTAACCCAAAGCCCTAATTCATAGCAAGGCCTGTGAATTTTCCTTTCAGTTTTTGGAAAGCAGAGAGATGTGAGGAAACTGAAAAAGTTTAAAGTTAGCAAATGTTTGTTTATGATGTTTAAAGAAAGAAGCTATCTTTATTACATGTAAATACAAGAGGAAATAGCAAGGCTGGTATGGAAGCCACAGTAAGTTACCCAGAAGATCTAGCTAAGATCATTGATGAAAGTGGTTACCTACATAGTAGGTTTTAATGTATGTAAAACAGCCTTCTACTGGGGATATCATTTAGGACTTTCAAACCTAGAAAGTAGAAGTCAGTGACTGTCTTCAAAGTTTCAAAGGACAAGCTGATTCTCTTGGTCTAACGTACCTAGTGACTTTAAGTTGTAGCTAATGCTCATTTCCCATTCTAGAATCTTACAGTCCTTCAGAATTGTGCTATATCTATTACACCTGTGATTTGTAAATGAGACAACAAAGCTTGGATGCTCTGCTTATAGCATAGTTTACTCATTATGTTAAGCCTGCAATGGATACACAATGCTTGGAAAGAAGAAGAAGAAAAAAAAAGATGCCTTTCAAAGTAAAACTGCTCATTGATTATGGACTCAGCTACCAAAGAGTTCTGATAGACATGACAATGTAGTTGATATTTTTGTTCCTGCTAACATAACATATATTCTGTAGCCCATGGGTCAAGGACAAAGTTTGAATTTTACATCTTATTATCTAAGAAATAAAATGTAACAAACTATAGATGTCATAGGTAGTTATTTCTCCAATGGATCTGGGCATAGTCAATTGAAAACCTGTTAGAAAAGACTCATTGTTCTAGGTACCATTAAGTACATTCCCAATTACGGATGAAGGTCAAAGTATTGACATTCATAGGAGTTTGGAAAAAGTTGGTTACAACCCTCATGGAGGACTGTAAGGGGCTGAAGACTTCACTAAAGGAAGCAACTGCAGATGGTGTAGCAAGCACAACAGAATTGGAAGTGGAGCTTGAATATGTAAATGAATTGCTGCAATCTCATGATAGAACTTGCATGAAAGAGAAATTGGATGAAAAAGTGTTTTCTTGAGGTGAACTGTACTCCTGGTGACGATGCTATGGACATTGTTGAAATGACATTTAGAATATTACATAAACATAGTTAACAAAACAATAGCCAGCTTTGAGAGGATTGATGCCAATTTAAAAAGAAATTCTATTGTGAGTAAAACACTATCAAACGTGCTAAAGAAAATTCTTCCATGAAAGGAAGAGTTAAATACTGTGGAGAATTTCACTGTTGTCTTACTTTAGAGATTACTACAGACACCCCAACCATAAGCAACCACCACCTTGATCTGATAGCAAACATCAAGCAAGACCTTCCACAGGCAAAAAGATTATGACCTACTAAAGGCTCAGATGATTAAAATTTTTAGCAATAAAATATTTTAAAATTAATATATGGACATTGATTTTTTGGATATAATGCTATTGCACACTTAATGTCCATACTATTATATAGTATAAACATAATTTTTATATGCTTAGTGCATGTAAAAGTTATATATGGTATACATGGCCTGCCATACCTCAGAGATATTGCAGGTTCAATTCCAGATCACCTCCATAAAATGAATATTGGAATAAAACATATCGCAGAAATTTTTTTAGCTTCCCAGTTTCTCTGTTTCTTGGTGTACCTATCCGCAGAGGTATGGACAGGTATGACTCCCGGTAGGTCTATAGGCTAGGAGGACTACTCACCCCATAACTAACTGAGTTTCAGGGCTTTTTCAAAGTCTTCTTTGGATTGACATTTTAAAGCTTGCTGCAGGAAAACAGATAGGCGTGTCTCCCTGGAGGTCTCTGCTCTTAAAGACTACAGCTTACATGGACTAAAGTTCTACTATAGGGACATTTTAGTATCAAAAGTTGGGACCAAGGTTGGTAAGCCTGTCATCTGAAGCACTAGGCATGAATGGATGATGGTTCTGTTAGAAGGACCATAGCCCAGGGAAGTATGGGCTGAGACCATAGTTGGTTACCCTGCTATCTGGGCACAGTACACTTCTGCTCTCTCCAAGTGGCCTTCATAGGTCCTGGGTTCCACTGGGATATAGCCCCACCCCAAAGACACTTCTGCCCATAGATGACTAAGAAATCTTTGTTGCTCTAGGGGGATATTAGTTGGGACCCTAATATTCTGCAATCTTGCTGAGTCCCTGTTTGTTTTCAGTTTTTCATTTCCTGCATTTTATAAAATTTAACACCCACATTCACTGTCCTATAACTTTGGAGTTCTTCCCACTGTGGGTAGGTTTGACCTCCCTGTTCTACTGATACTGATGTTAGCCACATAAATTTTGTAGTCAAGTATATATTGCTCACATAGTTCAAGGATAGTCCTTAAACGTGCAAGTTTTGTCTTCTCCTTACTCTCTTGCAGTCTATGGTGAGAAGAATGTAGCTCAAGTGGGTATGGCCCATGGAAAATAAAAAAATTCATAGAGCAGAACTAAAGCCAGTGTGTAACCCAAAGCCAACCATGGTGAAGGCACAGCTGACCTAAACACCTGGGAGCAGCAGAAGAAACACTTTCGTTGTTGGTTTTTTTTTTTTTTTTTTTTTTGAGAATGTTTGTTATATAGTTTTATTGTAGCAAAAGTTGATATATGCATTACCTTTTTTCTTTCTTCTAAATCATAATAATTCCCAGTACTTTACATTGTATCTGAAATGTAATTTTTTCATGCAACTTAAAGAATTCCCAAGTACAGTTCACTAGGACTTTGAACTGCAGTTATTAATAATATTGATTAATAGCTAATAATCTAGGAGTGTTCAGTAGTCACCAAGTGGCTAGCATTCTGGGAGGCTATTTTTTAGAGATAATTAAAAAGTTTGGAGTTTGATAAAATGGGCTCTCTCACTGGGAACAACAGAGTATGAGTTCTTTATGAAGTCAGATTTCCCAGACATCCTGCAGAAATCAGAGATAGGGAAAAAACTAGGGTACATGAAGAAAGTTTTGTATAAGATACAGGGGTTAAGTTGGACATGAAGGAGAGGTACACTTCAACAGCGCCACTTGAATTCTGAAGTGCTGTTGCCATATAGACTCTGGCTAGGAAAAGGCCCACTAATCACTGCTTGACTCTTGTTCTCTCCTGGGACCAGGAAGAGGCAGTGCTGTTTGCTTGTCACAGCTCATGTCAGCCTCTAACTCATAGGCTCAAGCAATTCTTCCTTAGCCTCCTAAGTAACTGGGAGTATAGGCGAGTGCCACCATGTCCTTCTAATTTATTTGATTTTGGCCTCTCCTGATTGCATACTTACTATCCTGCCAAATGGGACCTGCTTCCCTCAGATGCTACTGGCAAGATGGTGTTCAGGGTTTGATCAAATTCATCTTCAGAATATTGCTTTGTCTTATGAGTCAAAGTGACACTTTATATTGCAAGTTAATAGGGGAAAAGGATGGGGGAGGTCCACTGATTTACTGTTTTATTAGATTTCTGATTGGAAACAGGGATGAGCTGTGGCTTTACCTGTAAAATAGCCCATCTTTTACCTCTGAAGTTTTTAGATTTGAAGTTGGTGAATTATGTATCCTAACTCTGTCAGGCTCTGTGATTGCCAGTACAGCAAATCTAAGGGGAAATAGGCAGCAGTTGTTAGAAAGGGAATTTTGAATAGATGCAATTGAGGCATTATCGTTTCCAACACTTTAACTGTAACTTAACAGTGAAGGTAAGAAGGGAAGAATAAAAGGGAAGCAGTGAAGGGAGAGGTGGGGGGAGGGTCAGAGAAGAAAAGGACAGCCGTCTCTTGAACAAACACTAAGGTGTACACATTCATACACTCAGTTGATTCTCATGCTTCACATAAAAGTTGAGCATGTTTATTAATTAGATCCATTCTACAAATGATGAATTTTTAAAAGTTACTTAGTATTTTGCAATGAATAAGAACCAATTATTTTTCCTTCTCCTTCTTTTTTTCTCCTCCTTCTTTTCTGAGACAGGGTCTTGCTCTGTTCCCTGGGCTGAAATACAATATCCAGATCACAGCTCATGTCAGCCTAGGCTTGAGCAATCCTGCCTCAGCCTTCTAAGTAGTTGGGAGAACAGGTGAGTGCCACCATGTCCTGCTAATTTATTTAATATTTGTAGAGGCAGACACCTTCTTGTTAAGTTCCTCTAGGGTTGATGTTCTCTGGTTCTTAATGAGCACAGATGCCTAGCCTAGATGATGGAGTGATCACAAACACAAAGCAATCTCCATCAACATACATTTATTAGAGAACAAAGCATGCAAACCATAAGCAAAGTATGTCTCAGAGTGAGATGAGTCCCTATCCTAGAGTGGAAAAGAGACCCCAAGCCTGAAGACACTTCATCTTTTATAGGCTAACCAAGCTACCCTAGATTGTCCCATCTTCCCTCCCCAAGATTGACTATTGCCTCCTGCCTTTGGGGTAACTGACAGGTTGAGAGAGACCCTATCTATAACAGACTTCTTAACACACATACCTTTTCCCCAGGAATCTTCCTGAAGAGCCAGTGGGGGTAGCAATTTGCAAGTCTAATTATATGATAAGGAGCCCAATGGGCCCAAATCAGTGTAAGGTCTGGGGGCTCCCCACTATTTGCTCCTACTGGGAACAATCCTTGTCCATAACTTGGTTCCCACTTTCCACCCCCAGCCTCTCTCCATAAGCCTTCCTCCCTATCAGGGAGAGAAGCTGGGGTCAGGGCAGTAAGTCTGCTCCCACACCCTGCTGCTCCTGCCCCACCTGTCAGGGAAAGAATCTGGGGCTGAGGCTGTGTCTCCCACTGCCAGGCAGAAAGCAGGAAACTGGGGGCTGAGGCAGCTGTCTCTCCCCTCAGACATGGCAGCCCCGAGGGTGTGACAGGCTAGGCCGTGTGCAGCAGCCTTTGCTGCTGGAGATCCTTAAGCACAACCTACTCCTGCTAGGGAGGCACTTCAACAGCCTGCCTCTTCCCTGCCCAGGTGTGGGCCTGTTCAGCGTGAGCCTGGTTTTTCTCTGATGTAGGGCACAAGTAGGTGTTACCCGAGCTAGGCCAGCACCACCCAAAAGTCTCAGTATGTTACCCAGGCTGGCCTTGAACTCCTGGTATAGAGTGAGCCTCCTGCCTCAGCCTCCCAAAGGGCCGGAATGACAGGCATGTGGCACCATGCTCAGCCAAGAACAGATATGTAAAGATGAATGACATATTTCCTATGGTTTAAAAAGTAATCTCGCTTAAACTTTCTAGCAACTGTTTGAAGATATTTTACTATTATACTGTTTTAAAGAAAACAGGTTTATGAAGATTTAACATGTACAAAGTCACAAAGCTTATAAATGGCAGAGCCTAGCTCACATTTAGAGTTTCTTAAGGACAAAGCTTCAGCTTTCCTACTTTAATAAATGTATTTATATTTAGCAAGATTAGCAAGACAAAACTTGTTTGTTTTACATGTTGGAAAGAAGTACTGTTGGTGACTATGCCAGACCTTGGGCAGTGAGCACAGTCTCTGTTGGTTCATACATTTTGGCTCATTTAAATACTTTCTAAATCCTTTTGTTTTTCTAGTTGTTATAAAGTAAAATCTCTCTTTCCCACTTCTCAGCTAACCACTAATTGCATTTCTTCGGTTTAGCAGATACATACTTCTGTCAACGAAACCAGCTTGCCCCTTCCACTAAAGAAGCAAGGTTTCAGTGGCAATTAGGCATAATAGTTGTGATTTTTCCACCTACCTAACTCTAGCTTCCAACAGAGCAGCGGATCTCATTAGCCTTTGAAGACAAGAATGTTGAAGGAAAAATATATCTTTTGAAAACAAACATCATTGAGTTTTAGGATCCCGTAATCTTTATTAGGTCCTTTCTGGCTGAAACAAAATAGATGATGTGTAAAATTGCAGGAAATGTAGAATATAAGGTTGCTTTCCTCAGATAAGTGTCAAACATCAGAGGCATTAGGTGAGGAGGGCAATGCAGCAATCATATTTTATGAACTGAGAGGTATGCCCAAAGGAATCTTTCAAGTTTTATCTAACTTAAAATTCTTCAGATTTTACCTAACTTAATGTTATTCCCATTGGATTGCTAGTCATTCCTTTGGGTTGTCTGTTTATGATCAAGAGTACCCATTTAAAATGAAATTCCTCTTTGAAATGAAGCATTTAATTGTGTGCACAGGCATGTGAGTATTGGTGGGGGGTGAGATAGAAATGTACAATCTGATTAGCGATTTTTTATTCCTACCTACTTTTAGCTCTAAATATAGATTTCAGGCCCTGTGCAATGCCTTATGCCTATAATCCTAGCACCCTGGGCAGCTGAGGAGGGTGGATTGCTTTGAGCTCAGGAATTCAAAACCAGCCTGAGTAAGAGAGAGATGCTATCTCTAAAAATAGCCAGGCATTGTGGCTGAGGCAAGACAATCATATAAGCCCAAGAGTTTGAGGTTGCTATGAGCTGTGATGCCATGACACTCTACCAAGGGTGACAAAGTGAAACTCTGTCTCAAAAATAAATGAATGAATAAATTAAATAAATAAATATAGATTTCAATCATAAGGTAAAATGAATGCTATGTTATTGATAGTAAGAGGTCTTCTTGTTCCAAAACATCCCCTCACCTTACCATTCGAGATACTAGATCAGGTGTCCCCAAACTACAGCCCATGGGCCACATGCAGCCTGCCTAGGACATTTATCCAGCCCACCGGGTGTTTTTGCCACCACTGCCTGTCCTGCTTAGCAGCCAACTCGTCTCAGGGCCCGCAGTCCCGCCCTCCAACAGTCTGAGGGATAGTGAACTGGCCCCCTATTTAAAAAGTTTGAGGACACCTGTACTAGATCATTAGAAAAGACAAGGATTTTGTCTCCTGGTAAAAAAACCAAATCATTGTTATAGTCATCTCCAACTAGAATTAGATCATGGATTAATTTGTGCAATTAGGTTAGTACATTTGATCAAATGAAAAATAGGATAAGAGATTAGGATCATGAGTAGAGAGGTGCTTAGGACTTTGAATCTGGACTTATTGGGAGGACACATATAAAGGTGGTAGTGGGCCTGGCACAACAGCTTATGAACTCTCATGAAGGGTCAGATAAAAAGGATCTGCAATACAAACCTATATTTTTTATATGGATCTCCAAAAGTGGGTGTTTGCTCTTTGTGATATCAATTTCTTTTTTCTTTTTCTTTCTTTTCTTTTCTTTTTTTTTTTTTTTTTTGAGAGAGTCTCAATATGTAGCCCTCAGTAGAGGGTTATGGTATCACAGCTCAAAGCAACCTCAAACTCTTGGGCTTAAGTGATTCTCTTGCCTCAGCCTCCCAAGTAGGTGAGACTACAGGCCCCTGCCACAATGCCTGGCTATTTTTTTGTTGCAGTTGTTTAGCTGGCCTGGGCCAAGTTCAAACCCACCACCCTCACTCTCAGTGTACGTGGCTGATGCCGTAACCAGTAACCACTATGCTATGGGCACTGAGCCTGTGATATCAATCAATTTCAAGTCTTAAAAATGCCACCCTTCCTCTCCATCCTAAATTTCCATAATAGTATAACATAAACTTTAGAAATGTCAGCACAATTCTCCATGTTAGAATGAAGTTGTTCTGTATTAAGTTCTCCCAGACTTCAGTGGCAAACTTTCGCTTCTATGCTCAAGGTTTTGATCTTTCACATTTTTTCCCTATTCTTTTACTTTAATCATAGCTTAACAATTCATGTTCTCTTACCTTATCAATTATCCTCACGTAAAGCCTCCGAGGCCTTGTGCTAAGCCTGTGGACATTTTATTTGGAACTCTGTTAACCTCTTTAAATCCTTCTGCATGTCAAGGTACCAGCCATGAGAACGGGCAATTCTGAAAGGAGCTTCCCACACTGTCGAGTGAGATGGAATGGCCAGAATGTTTTCACACCGCGTTGGGCTGTTCTAATGGGTTATTCTCCAGCAATGAAATGTGTTGAATGATGTTATTTGCAACTTGAGACTTGGAGCTGCTGGACTTTAAAAACAGAGAGAGTAGGGTATTCAATCAAAATGAATTTTCATTGAAGTGTGCTTCATTTTTTCTCTTGCAATTACCTCAAAAACAAGTTCTTACCAATGGGTCCCCAAGCGCCTTCTTAGAGGATATAGCAACGCAGAAAGTAAGCACAGATATTATGTGTACAGGTGAAGAATCAACTTCCCAGGGCAGTCTCTCCTGCCCTAATTAAGAGAAAATGTTAGAACAGGGCAGGAAAACACACATTTTTACGGCTGGATCTGGCTTCAATCATCAAAGCTTTCCTCTTGGGGGAAACTCTAATCATTTTTAAGCCAATGGCTGTTAGCTGGTAAAACTTAAAACACAGTGATATTTTTAGACAGAGAGGTTTGAATGGGGGTAAACAAAAGCTAATTCTAGGATTAGAAAGGATGAAAGTACCATTCATACCCTCACTGTATGGTGAGGGTATGAATGGTACTGGGGATCCAATCGGCAATAACGAAAGGAGGAGGAGGTGATTTATGAGACCTGGGCCCTTAATCAGTCTTTTCAGTGTCTTTTAGGACTATAACAGACAGATACCTACCTGATATACTTGATTAAATCTAATGCATTTGATATTAATATATGGATTAGAATCTATCTAATGAATTTGGTTCATATCTAGCATATCTGGTATCTAAGGTATTATAGAGTATTTGGCAAACCTCCTTCATGGGATGGTTCTTAGTATGAGTAATTTATTTCCAAAAGTGGCAGATTTGTAAGAAAATCCTGCTTGTTAGTGTTCGTACTGGATAAGACTTAAGCAAGGCTCAGTGCCTTAGGAAAATCTTCCAAACATGCTGTGCTGGCTCTCCTCACCTGTCTCACTGCTCCAATCCAGTTTCCACCCTGCTATATCCTTGGGAGACTTCACAAGAGATAGGCTTCCTGTCACTGCCTTGAGCTAATGTTGCAGGAGGAATACACAAACTGAAGGGTTCCCAAATGGACACTCCGTGGTTTGTTAGATTAATCTCTAGTGGGACTTCTAGAAGCGATTTTGTGCTGGAGGTCCCTGCGACCACCCTCAGGCTTGAAGATTCACCAGAAGGACTGAGACTTGTTATGCTTACTATGTGGTTTATTACAGTGAAAAGACACACAGGGAAATCAGCAAAGGGAAAAAAAAACACGTGGAATAAAATCTAGAGGAAAGAATGAGCAAGCTTCCAAGTCTCCCCAGACAGAATGTTTTAGCTTTTTGCAACAATACGTATGACAACCAGGTGTTGCCAATACAGGACACTCTTCCGAGCCTGGGTGTTTATATTGGGCAATCAGTCACAGAAGACAGTGACTATGCTGTATGATTGTTCCTCAAGCTCCAGTCCCCAGAAAGCAGGAACTCCAAAATAGATCCCATGGACAGCGTAACTTATCAGGGCAAACTGGTTCATCAGGTTCAAAAGCACTCTCATCAAACACAAGATTCTGAGAGGTCAGTTTTGGGGAGTGAACCAAGGGCTAGTTATGGAAACAGTAGTGTCTTGGAAATGTGCAGGATGTGAGCAACCTATACCTGCTGAGTTAGCCCTATCTCACATACATGGCAAAGGGCTATATTTGGTTTTCTGATTCTTCTTTCAACATGACCAGTGTTGCTGGGAAAATAATACCAAGTAGCCTATGTCCGCACCTTTTTTAACTTGAAACTAGCCACCAAAAAATCCTGAAAGTAATCATGCTGCCACTGTTGTCCCAGTCTCTCCTGTGTTTCTTGTCTCTACCTTCGGAGCTCACTTAGTTTCTCATTACAACTTCTCATCTTCCTTGAACTAACTTACTTTCTCTCTCTCTCTCTCTCCTTCCTTCCTCCCTCCCTCCCTCCCTTCCTTCCTCCTTTCCTTCCTTCCTTCCTTCCTTCCCTCCCTCCCTCTCTCCTTCCCTCTCTCTTTCTTTCTTCTCCCCCCTCCCCTCCCCCTTCCTTCCTTCCTTCAGTTTTTTCTTTTTTCCACATCAGAAATTTTCACAAATGTTTGGAGATCTGTCTGTTGCCTTGATTGTTGTCTCTTCCAGTTGTGAGACTTCCATTAATACCATTAAGCCACAAAAGTAGCTCCCACTTTGTATGTTTTCTCCTGTTTCCTGCTGCTCCTAAAATGTGAAGAATTAATTTGTAAGAAGAGCCATTCCAATAGAAAGAGAAAATTATCCTTTACCCCAAACAGTCACACAAATGCCTTGGTACACACTCATAAATTTCTATGCAAAGCAGGAAAGAAAAATAAGGATCCGTTAATGAATCTGTCATGTTCTTTATCTGGTTTTGATGACCCTATGATTATTTGCTGTAATCACTGAATTTTGCACATTTGCTTATGTGTATATGCAATGGCAAATGAAGGGTGGATGAAAATTGGCAGTCTGGTCATTTATGCTCCAACTGATACCTACTTCCATTCAATTTAGCATGAGTTCTATGATTTAAGGAATATTTATTGGTTCCGTTTTTTTGTTAAATAACACTTAAATGTTGCAGTTCCAAGAAGCGTCAAAAATAACTTTATTAGTAGTTAAAATACTTTACAGAATGTCAAGGGAATGTTCTTGCCAAAAAAAACATGATTTTTCTTTTTTTATTATTGTTGGGGATTCATTGAGGGTACAAAGAACCAGATTACATTGATTTGTTAGGTAAAGTCCCTCTTAATAATTAATAATCTTAATAATCGTGTCTTGCCCCCCAAAGGTGTGTCACACACTATCACCCCCCAGCCACCAACCACTCCCTCCTTCCCTCTCTCTGCTCTCCCCTTTCCCCTCCCCCCACCAAATACTAAGACAACAACTGTCCTTATATGAGAATTGAGTATGTAGGATTCTTGCTTCTCCATTCTTGTGATGCTTTACTAAGAATAACGTTTGAGACTCCTGGAATAAACCATTCTAACCCTGCTAGACTTGAAGACCCTCATACGTTTGTCCTTTGTTTCATGTAGTAAAATTTTCTTCAGAGACAACCATTAACTGATGTTCTAAAAGTAATTTCTTCATTTTTTTATATTCAACTTCTCTTTTTTTAATGTGTATATCATTTGGTTTATCTTTTTCTTCCTGGCCCCCTTTCCATGTGCTTCTTCTTACACTTTTTCTTTTCATTTTATTCCTGTCTTCTTTTCACTTTTCAGTTCTATAACGGAACTATGTCTCAAGGTATATATTTTTCATTGAATAAAGATCACCGGCTATTTTCAAAGTGTCTCCGCTAACTGGACTTGGACTTGTGATGGTAGTACAATCATATTATATAGAAGGAAAAAAGAAAATAATTTTAATATTTTACTTTCTCCTAAAAAATCTAAAACCACAGTTTTTTTACTTTACTGAGATTACCTTGATTTGGCACAGAATCTACCTATATACCTCCTGATATTAATCTCCACTTGGTCAGCAGATGCCTTAGCTTTGTGCTCTATATTATTCCTTAGAGTGTGGATTAGTTTCCTGGAATCTATGGCTATAAGCCAATCAGTTATCCTTTCTAAATTTTTTAGTCATTCTTGTAGCCACCAATGCTGATAAGGACAGGGTTCTCACCTTAACTTCATTATAAATTCTTAGAGGTCTATTAAAGGCAAAGCCTTTCTCTTGTAATTAAACATATAATTCTCTTTTTAAAGGAAATCAGTGTCATTATCTGTCTAAATGGGACAGAATGAGAGACAGCATTGTAGTCATTATAGTCACCCAATGTCATTCTTCTTTACTAAGACTTAAGTTGTTCCTAGGACAGAGGCTGAAAGAATTAATTCTCTGTTTTTACCTGAGGTATTCTTTAACAATTTGGGGCTAATTTTTTTTGTGGCTTCCTCTAGGTCCTTTTATAGGGCCACATAGAGTTTTTTAAATACTCCTTCCAGAAGATCTACCACTCAACTTGAAAAGAAGTTAAACTTCTATAAGATCCTTTTGATGTAACCAGAAGTCAATGGACCATGTTTAGACAATAACTTAGGGAATTCTAAGGGATTCTCATGGTAAAAGTCTTTTAATCTTTCTCTCCAACTAAAAAATAAAATAGTTACATTGTATTATTGTATTACTTTTGTTGGACATTAAATTGATATCTGAACCATTGAATCAGAAGCCTTAAGTGAACTCCATAGAAAAAAATTTACCACAAGATTTTGTTATAGAATTCTAATCTTTTTGCTGTTAATGCCTGGTAAATCTCAAGCATACAAAAAGCTAAACCAGCAAAGAAGAGTGTCTATAATTGAAGTGAAATTGCACATTTATATAAATGTAATGAATTCACTAGATTTCAGAACACTTTGTTTCCTGTTTTGAAAGGAGATAAAGGACCCAGCGCCTGTCTGCTTCTGTCTCTGAATTTGCATTTCATTTTGTGCACATACTCATTTTCATTCAGATCTTTGTCTGCTAGTTTTTAAAAAAGTAAACCTTTTAATTGTAGGTATAAATGGCTACATGGCTAAACACACAAGAGGGCCTCAGGATTACTCTGGGAAAGCTGCTGATTAGACATATTAAATAAGACATATAAACAGTGGAAATATTTACAGTAAAACAGTTTTGTCCCAATTTATGGACTTCTTTACATCTACTCTGTCTCTTTCCACAAAATAATAACACAGGACATAAACTAAAGGGAAAAAAAGGGAAAGCAAACAAAGTAAAGAGAATATATCTTGGTTTCATTTGTGTCAAAACAGCAATAAACTGGAAATATATATTCAGCTAAGGTGCTGTTTGGATTTTATTTATAAAGGCTATAGTCTCCGGCCTAATGTTCATTAGCTTTGCCCTTGTTGCCTAGTTACAGATTTATAATTTTTGTCACTCTTGTTATTGATGGCTCTAATGGAGAGAGCGGCGACTGAGGGCTCGATGAAAACACTTTAAATCTTTATTCAGAAATGTTGTTAACATTGTGTGTGTATGTCTGGTGTTTTCAATTATGATGATCTGGGGAAAGGATGCTCTTAAAAGAAAATCAGTGAGAAGTAGTCTCAAAGGTGGTCTGAGATGGCCTAGGTTTGTTCTGTTAGCTAAGTGCATTGTTAAAAGTTATTGACAGAAATTGGCAGCACCTGTGGCTCAAAGGCGTGGGCTGCTAGCCTCATATGCCAGAGGTGGTGGGTTCAAACCCAGCCCCGGCCAAACAGACAAAACAAAACAAAAAAAACAAAAAAAAAGTATTGACAGAAATGATTTGCTTGTAAAAATGTTATTGAGGTAGGTTTGTAAGTCTCCCCCCAAACATATCACAGAGATATAGGTGTGATGGTTACATTATTAAGGGGCTTTTACCAAAATTGTGCCAAGAAACACCTTCAGAATATTTAAACCAATTATAAATATTATTGGAGTGAGTGAAGCACTTAAAAACAAACTTACGGCTTTATAGTTTAAGACAGATGTTGATGAAACATATGGAGGAATTATCATATTGCAAAAAGCCTAATTTAAAAAGTTTAGAAATATTCTACCTACAAATATTTTCAAAATCTCAGTAGCATTCCAAAGCTATATTAAAATTTCTATCAGTTGAACTTCTTTTCTGGTAAAAATCAGTCAGTAGAGTTAGATGAAAATTGAAAGGCAACATTCAGATCAGTGGTTCTCAGACCAGAAGGATCAGCATCCCCAGAACTTGTTAGAAATGAAAATTCTTTGGCCCCATCCTAGACCTACTACATCAAAAACTCTGAGTGGTGAGGCTGAGCGATCTATGATTTAATAAACAATCTGCATAGTATTGTTGAACTCTAAGCTTTGAGAACCACTGCTCTCGAATGAGTTTTCTCAACCTCACGCTATTGGCAATGTACAATAGGTAACTTAGTGAGGGGCTGTCATTCGTATTGGCATTCAGGAAGTTAAGAAACATCCCTGAACTACATCCACTAGGTATCAGTTACATTCATCCCAATTGCAACAGCTGAAATGTCCTCAGACGTTACCAAATGATTCCTGAGAAGAAATGTTAGATCAGGGTTTAAAACCATTGTTCTAGATCAATAACCTTATGCTCCATTTGTCATATGTTAGAATGAAGATTTCTGTGCCCAAACTGTATAATTGATTTAGTTAAGTATATGGAACAACCCTGTAATCTGTATCTTTAACAGGGACCACCTGTAACCCATGAGCCATATTTGAAGTAACTGAATTTTGAATCAATGGTTCTCAAACTACACTACATTTAAAAAAATATTGTTTTTTAAGTTGAATCTTTATTTGTGGGTCATTCCAATAGGCAACTATGTTGGAACAACTGTTCTAACTCAGTGTTTTCTATCCTTGGTCAACACTAGTATCTCATAAGGAACTGGTAAAACTATTGATGCTATCACTGTGCCTCAAACTTTGGATATAGCACTCTTGCATTAAAAAAGCGATTCTCAAATTTTGTTGAACTTTGGAATCATATGAGGATCTCTAGAAAGTGCTGAGGCCTGGCTTCCATCCGTATTCTGATGTATCATGTTTAAACTTCTGGTTTTAGGAAACTCCAAGGTGCAGCAAAGTTTGGGCACAACTGCATGCGATGTCTCAGAAGTTTCACAGGTGTTTCTAATGTGCAAAAAGAAGTAAAAATATGCCATGAGTTGATCCCAAGCCTAAAATAAAGTTGAAGTTTTTCTTCCTAATAATAAAAGTAAAGTGAAAAGTCTTATAAAATGCTGTGAATCGCTAGTTGCTGAAGATACTTGAATCAAGTTTGGAGTACCAAATGGGGGATGGCTGTATGTTTCAACCTTGACAGACTTGGAAATAAAAAAAAAATTTAGAAAAGAATGTCTTATAGTATCTTGAATAACCAGTAGGAAAGTCTTCCATTTATGTAGATCTAGACAATCAGACTGCTTCCCAGATGCTCATGTTGTACTGCATACAATTATATGAGAATGTTGGGGTGATTATTAGGCACTAGTATTTTTTAAAGATTTCTAAGCAATTTCAATGTGCAACAAACATTGGGAACCACTGTCATAAGTTTTAGCACTATTCACCTATTTACTATTTGTCAACAACTGCCTAGAGATTACACATTCTTTGAGGGACTTCATAATGTATTCCATAATGTTTAAGACTGTCTCATACCCTTTCGGAAGATACTTTTTAATTGATTTATTAGCTCACTTAGGTAATTGAGAGAATTCAGTACTTGACAATTGTCTCAGAACTATTGTCACATACCAGGTTTGACAATTAAGTACATGGACTTGATACCACATGTTTATGTTGGTGGCACTGTACAAATAATTCAGTAAGGTTTCATAACCTAGGTATATCAGTGTCTCACAGCTGTGTTCATGTCAATGTGTGGTGGTGACTTGATGAATTACATTCATTGTTGTTGTTGTTGTGTGTTTTGGGGTGCCATACAATGACAGCTCATAGTTGTTCACCTCTTAATAATGAGCTCTTTCTTACATATGTATGTACATATACATAGACACAACATACTCTGCTATGAATTATGTGGGTTATAGAAGGAATAATAGCACCCTCTTCTCTAAAAAAGTCTTGATAGAAATCATCTTTTTCTCCAATGAGTTCTTGCTATAATTTTATTCCTCCTAATTCATTAATACAAAATATCAAGTTTCCTTATTAAGTTAAACAAGTACTATTTAAAACATCTTTAAGAATCATGCAATAATAGGCCATTTTCATTTTGTAAACTTACACAAAATTATTTTTGATTAAAATATATTCTAAGATACTATATTTCTAGTATATTATTTGTAAATGCATGCTCTGATACAACCTGTATCAGCGTTTATTTTAATGGTTTAATTTTTACATTTGTGGTTCCTAAGGAGACCCTCCCTTCTCTTGTGTGCCTCCTGGTGTCATGACATTGTAACCACATTGGAATAATATTTCCAGTACAGTGATTGGAGGGGATGACTAGAAAGTCTAATCTTAGGTATATGAGTCAGATAAAATTGAACATAAAACCTTTCTTAATTTTTCTATAGATGTTTCTTACAACAAGATCCCCCTCAATTTTCTTTGTCATAATGCTTATTAAATTATTTGCTTTTAAATTGTTACAATAAAAAAATAAGAAAAAGACTCTGGTCTCTGCTAGAGTTATATACTTTTGAGATCTACTTTTTGCTCTTAGTTATTAGTGAAATAAAGACTGAGAGGTTATCCTTACATTCAGTAAGAAACAAATGGTGTGGTGCCAGAGTTGTGCACTGTAGTTATGATATGGAGTTTACCCTTCCTTCACTTCTGGCAAGTTTTCTGGCACAAGCACTCTAATTCACAGCCACTAGGGGATTTGTTGGTTTGTTGCTGTTTCCTGTCTTGTTTCCACAAGACCGCATGTCACAGGAAAAGTTCAGAGGCTCAGATTCTGCCCATCCTTTGTCTCTGACTGATCTTTCATAAAGTTTTGCACTTAGGAAATAAATGGTTTGAATTCAGTTAGTCTTTTACCCTTGTTTTAAATCAGTGGTTCTCAACCTTCCTAATGCCTCCTAATGCCGTGACCCTTTAATACAGTACCTCATGTTGTGGTGACCCCCAACCATAAAATTATTTTTGTTGCTACTTCATCACTGTAATTTTGCTACAGTTATGAATTGTAATGTAAGCATCTGATATGCAGGATGCATTTTCACTGTTACAAAGGGGTCACGACCCATAGGTTGAGAACTGCTGTTTCAAATAGATGAAGTTCCTTTTTAGCAAAACTTCACTGAGGTTTAATGTACAAAACATTTCAAAGAAGAATTGCTTTGACTAAGCACAATAAGCTTCCCACTGTTTTCCCTGCACACCTCGCTTTGTCCCTGGTATGCCTTCCAGAACTTCTGGTCTCAGGAGAATAAAAGTTGGAAAGCATCATACTAGATTTTTCTCTACTTTCAGCTCTGGCTCATTTTTGTTATATACCATAAGTGACTGTAGGCTTATAAGGGAATACTAAGTAGGGAATTTATGTCGATACGGTTGAGGTACAACGTGGAGGGTGCAGGTACTGAGAAACCTCCATCACGCATTGTGATTTCAGTGCAGATCTCAGGTAGAGATACGAATTTTTCTGTATCTGCCAGAAACATAATAGAAACTCCTCTGTACACTGAAGGAAATTATGCCCTTTCAAATATTAAATGTCATCTATAGAAATGCCAGGCACCATTAAATATGGAGAGAGGAAATTGGGAAAGATTGCAGAGTTTTATTCCCCTCTTTTCTGCAAGTCACTTGTACACACATCTCACTTTAAAAGAAAACTCTATACCCCTGCACAAGAGTTATTCCCTCTGCAGCTGCTGTAGAGATATGACAGGCTGGGATTCAGTGTTGATTGAATAGAGGGATTTTAGTGCTGTGTGATTCGTCTGTGCTTCAGACTGCGTGGTTTGCGGCTTTATGGAAGGATGTGCTATTTTTCTGAACGTTGTCCAACAGGCTGCTGCACAACACATCTTTGCAAACTCTATTTGGTGGGACATAAATAGCATGCTGGGACTTCCATTAGCGCCCAATGCAAAATGTTCTATGATGAGGTTCCCAATCACAGCCTCTCAGAACATACATATAAACAAGCAGATGAAGTTCCGAAAAGCACCTTGTGGACAGAGCCTCCAGCAGGAGAGGCAGGAGAGCCCAGGCTAGGCTGTCATTATTTACTGCTGATTGTAGGAATTAATAATGGATACTTTCAGTATATATTATTTACCAGACATGATCCTGGACAGCACAAAGCTATCGAGGTCACCAAAGCTATCTTTTATTTAAAATCCAGAGCCCAGTCAGTAGAAAACAAAGAGGAATAAAGTCAGTGAACTGGATGCTAGTTGTGAAAGACATAACTGCTGTATCAAATTGTCTTTTCTGGGATAGATTTTTTTTTTCTTAGCCAGAAGTATAGTAAGTAAATTTTCTTCCAGAGGACAGAGAGGGATAAGTGGGGAATAAAAATTGCTCATTGCTTTAAGAATGTGACCTTTTTAGATCAATAAGTGACTAAATATTCAGCATCTGATGTCATCAGAAGATGATATAAATTTGAAAATCGGTGCCTAACTTTTAGAACTCCTTTGAAGAATCAGTGAGTAATTTCACTTCAAGCTGAGATAAAAGGTTTCCTTTCCATTCAACACGGCTGTTTCATTTGTTTTCTGATGTGTCAGATCTCTGGGCATAGGAGAACAAGAATGAAATGAATTTCTCTCTCCACTCCTTCCTTCTTCACAAACACATCCAAATTGCTCTCTACCCAGTCCTCCCTTTGCATTTTAATTTTTATCCTTTTTAGCCATCACCAGATTGCTGCCAACTTGAGGGCAGGTCCTATCTTTCAATTTTCTGTGGTATCCATAAACTTTCAATCACTTAGGTTTCCATGACTAAACGTATATGATCTGTGCAAAAATAATAAGAAAGTAAACATATAGACAAAACTATTAAGTATGAGGAAAGATAAAATAGTGTTATAGAAACAAATGTGAACTTTGAAGAAATCTATTTTGAAAAAGAGTCCTCATTTCCAGGTGAGAGAAAGGGATTTTCCTCTCATTATTACCATATAATAAAATCTCAGAATTTAAACAACTTCCCGACAAAACTCACTATGTGTGTGTGTGTATATATACACACACACATATATATGTATACATATATACATATATAATATATATATATACATATATACATATATAATATATATATATATATTTTCTTTTTTAGGTCAGTAGGTGAGTTTGGGTGATTTGCCATGTTTTAGGCTTTCATATATAGTGTTTTTATGTACATGGCTTATGTGGCTGAAGAAAATAACTTTGTGAATGTTGTAAATCTGTAAACATTTGTGGAGCTGATATTTTCTTATCACAGAAAATACTGAGGTCTAGTTCCTTTGTGTCTTACCCAAGGTCAGATAGTAGTTGTTGTAACTATAGTTGAACTCAGTTCTGCAGATCACCAGGGATCTTTTCTCATTTATTTATTTTTTCTTTTTTTGAGACGAGTCTCACTATGCCATGGTGTCGCAGCTCCCACCAACCTCAAACTCTTGGGCTTAAGCAATTCTCTTGCCTCAGCCTCCCAAGTAGCTGGGAGGACTACAGGTGCCCATCACAATGCCCGGTTATTTATTTATTTATTTACTGTTGCAGTCGTCATTGTTTAGGTGGCCCAGGCTGGTTTAGAACTGGCCGTGTATGAGGCCTCCCTATATGAGGCTGGCGCTGTAACCACTTAGCTACCAGCGCCAAGCTGATCTTTTTTTCATTTAAATTTACTCTACTGTCACTGACTTCAGCTGATAGGAGACAAACATGGTTTAGCATAAAAAAGAATATTAGAGCTTCTCAGTGATAGAGTAATATTTGTAGGTGAAGTGCTGAGTTCTCATTTACAGAAAGTATTTCTTCACAGGTTAGGGAACTAGATAGAGGATCTCTATACCCTCTTTTTACTCTCCTGAATGAGCTGATACCCCGATTGCATGAAGGAATATTTGAGAGAGACAGACGTAGCTTCTGGATCACACTCGGTGTATCTCTACACTTATAAGTAGGGGTGACCTCACCAAGTAGGCCCTTAAGGAGAGAGAAAAGGGGGCACTACAGGTTAGAGAAGTGTTAAACTGTAGATTCCATGTGGGCAGAAACAAATGAAGCCCATCAAGCAACACCAATAAACTGAGCAAGCTGCAACTTGCCTGGTGAATCAGAGAGGACGCTGTCTGTCAGCTGTGTTTCTTGGAAGTAAAATAATGGACCATGACAAATTTTGGAACACTCAAAATTGGTCCACTTCAGTCCAAAGAATGGACCACTCAAATTTTGAGTATGTCTCAAAATTTTCATAGTGTCCTACATTTATTTACAACAAGAAATTATTAACTTGTCATCAATCATCTAAATTTCCCATTTGTGGCTGGCTAAACGCAGTAAGTTTTATTCTTGTAAGGCCCCCTGTTCTTATCAAAAAGAAAAAACAGTATTATTAATAAAACGTATGGTTCCCTTTTTGCTTAATTATAATGGCCCTGTAAATTGAATGTAGAAATAGATCACACTTAAGAAAACAGGCTCAGGGACATGCATTTGTGTTCCATTTTTCACTTATTTATTTGTATAAAGAACACATTACTCATAAATGTTTTTCCTTGAAGAAATGAAGCAATCTCAATGTATTGAACTAGGAATAGAGAGGACTTGTTTTACTAAAAGCATTATTGAATAATAATTTTTCAATAAATACCCGCATAAATTTTATTTTATACATTACATTCTGCTTTTACATGCTATGGTATAAACTCTAAGAGTAAAACAATATAGCTCCCAACAGAAAGTTTAAAATTACAATGTAACAACGAAACCGGCAAATATGGAACAATTAGAGAACAAACAGTCTGAAAGCAAGACTCATGGACAACACATGATGTTCACCTTTCCTGTTTCAGAACATTTCTCTACTGTTTCCTCAGCTGAGACATTCATACTCTAAATATTCATAGGGCCTATACTGTCTGACTTTCCATCGATTGTCCATTTCCCTCAGCCTAACTGCATTAGTTTATTTTCTTCATAGCACTCATCATGACCTGAAATTATTTAATGTATATATTTACTTATTTTCAGTCTTCAACCCCAAAATATTTTTTTTAAAAAAGATAAAAGCCCTTTTTCTTATTTGACTTTCTAACCTCAGACCTAGGACAGTGTCTAAAATTGAGTAAGTACTCAAGTTTCATTTTTAATAAATGACTGTCTAGCGTGGGTGCTTGGCAAAGAAACAGGCCATGGTAAGCTGGGAAGATTAAGATAAAGCTTAAAGGGGAGTTCATTTTAATCTCATTCTCAAAGCATGAGAATGACTTGGATTAGTCAAAAGGAAAAGGAAGGCAGTTGGGGAAAGAATATAGATAGCACTCAGCTTGAGTGCTGAGATACAGTGAAAGCTTCTATTGTTCATAGTTGTGGTGGAAGAGTTTTATAAAGTGACACTTAACCAACAGCGATCAATGGCTTGCTCTAGTTATTCCTTCTGCTAATGTTTGCTGAGTGCTTAATATATGTTGGGAAATGTTCTAGACCCTAAGGAAATAATAGTGAACAAAAAGAGACCCAGAGTTTCTATCCCTAGAGATAGAAAACAAGTGAAAATAAATGTAAAAATCAGTGTATAATAAATGCCATACACAAAATAAGTAGGGGCATGTGACAGATGTTGAGATTAAAGGCTGCATAAGGCTCATCTTGCCCCAAAGGAAGAGTAGTTCATGATTTTTTTATTTAAGTGGAGAAGCAAAACAAAAGAAAGTAAAAGAAAAAGTCTACATAAAGGTGGTGTACCCCTTAGGTAGCAGTGCTGCTAGGAACTTGGGGCTGACAGCAGCACACCAGCGGTGAGGTCTGAGCAAGACTCTTTACCTCTGTAAATCTCATAATCCTTATTTAGGAAATGAATATAATTAGAGTGAAATTTCTATGAAGAGCAAATGAAATAAACTACTTATTCTTTCTAATACATAAGATCAAATGAAATAAACTCTCTCTAATACATATTCTTTCTAATATAATACATTCTCAGAAACAATTAACTCATCATTATGTAGATTTATTTACTTTATTTCACTGTTACTATAGCCCAATTCTTGTGGTTTATGTCAATTAACTTTTACAATTTCTCATGGACTTACACCTGCTTGACACCGCATGAGGCTGAAACCCCAAGAGTTTATGTGCCTGTGCAAAGTCATACAGCTAGGGTAGATGACATTTCAGGTCTTTGAGCACTTAACTGCTATTTTTTTTTTTTTTTCAGTTTTCTGAGCTCAGAGGTGGAGTTAAAGTTTCAACGTAACTTTGAATTACAACTAGGGTTGCACTAAGGACAGAGAATTACTGATTCATAACATGTAGGGAAATAGGGACACTTTATGGCTGTAGTGTAGTTGGGAAGGTGAGGAAATATTGACGAATGAAATTAAAGTGTTAGAAAAAAGTAAAGAATCTCAGGACTTTTCATTTAGAGACTCCTTAACACTTTTCTTTTTTAAAATGTATATTTTCAATATTTAATTGACAAGTGATAATTGCATACATTCAAGGTATACAACATGTTGCTTTGAAATATATATACATTGTGTTATGATTACCATGATCAATTAACACATCTATTGTTAATCCCCAGACTCAATTCAAGCATCACTCTGAGAGTCCAAACATCGCTGCAAAGGCAAGAGGAATTTTATTCATTCAAGCTCAGAACCTGGGCTGCCCTTTAAGAAAAAGCGGGACCAGCCCTTAGAGACTATCCAGAAAGTCCCTTTATACCTCTCCCTCTCCCCTCCCATTAGACCATCCCACCCCATCCCCTTATTGGTAGGTAAACCATGTCTATCCTAAACTGACAGGTACAGGGTGGTCGTGTTCAGGGTTGATTGGCTCAGGGACGAGTCTTCTTTGTCTCAGGTGAGAGAATGAGAAGGAAGGGATAAAGGTCACAAGTGGGGCATGTGCAGAGTAGAGTGGAGAGTGCAAAAAGGGGAGAAGGTCAGGATATGGGCTGAGTGCACAAAGGGGCTAGTGGGACAAAGGGGAGGGGGTCAGGTTGTGGGCTGTAACACCTAGGTATGATAAGGTCCTTGGTGTGCAGCGGCCTGTTGTTCTGAATAAACAACAAAAGGAGGTAGTTTGACTTGTGCCTTGAGTTAATTAGTTTGGCGCCCACACTATCACTTCCCATGCTGTACACCACATCTCCAGAATTTGTTCCTTGTGTAACTGAAAGGTTAACCATTTTACAAATATCTTTCTATTTCTTCTACTTCTAGCCCTTGACAACCATTGTTTTACTGTCTCTTCTATGAGTTTAATGCTTTTAGGTTCAGAATAAAGGCAAGGTTATACAGTAGCTGTTGTTTTGTGTATGACATATTTTACTGAGCGTAATATCCCCTATTTTCTTCCATGTTGCTACAACTTGCAAGATTTCCCTCATTTTTATAGGTAAGTAATATCCCAGTTATACACACATACCCCCAAACACATTCACCCATACCAGTGAAAACCTGAAAGAACTTTTGTTTATGTTATATTTACTGATATTTACTGTATAAGAAATTAAAATGAAGAAATATTTTAAAAGACTATTCATTTACAAATAAAGAATCTGTTATACATTAACATGAAAAATATGTTTTCATAAATCTCTTTAATGTATGGTGCTTCATTTTCCTATGCTATATAATAAATGACCAAAACTTAGAGGTTTCCAACAACAACCATTTGTTATCCCATAGCTTCTGTGGACTAGGAGTCAAGGTATCACTGAACTGGGCTGTCTGATTAAAGTCTCATAGTACTGCAAACAAGATATGGCTTGGCTACAGTTTCAACTGGAAGTTCAACTGGTTAAAAAAAAAAAAAGATCTACTTCTTTCTTTCTTTTTTCTTTTCTTTTCTTTTTTTTTTTTTTCCTGGTTTAAATGATCCTCTTGCCTCAGCGTCCAGAGTAGATGAGACTCTAGGCACTTGGCTAATTTTTCTATTTTCAGTAGATATAGATCTCTCTCTTGCTCAGGCTAGTCTTGAACTCCTGAGTACAAGTGTTTCTACCACCTTGACCTTCCAGAGTGTAAGGATTATAGGTGTGAGCCACCATGCCCAGTAAGAATTCACTTCTAAGATGAACTGGGTTTTGCAGAATTCTTTCTGTGGTGGTTGTAGGACTAAAGTCCCTCCTTGCTTCTTGTAGTTTGTCAGCTTGGGGCCACTCTTAACACCTACTGCTCACTAGCAATCTCCTGCTATATGATTCTTGGAAGCATGGCAGCCTGCTTCTTCAAAGCTAGCAAGAAGCTCTCTCTTGGTCTCTAAGATAAAGTCTTATGTAATGAAATATAATCATGAAAGTAACCATCATCTCTTTATCACATACTTTCTAGAAAGCTGACTCCAGAAACAAGCTAAATACTCTAGGAACAGGACCTACTGACTATCAGTATTATTTCTGAGGCACAGAAGATTGACCAATTAAAGAAATGCTACCCATTCAAAATATCTGAAACTGGTGCCAAAATACACCCTATGCAATGGGTCAATTTTTTAAGTTTTTTGTCTATGTCATAACCTATAAATCATAACCTAGAAAGTTAAAGAAAGGAAGACAAAATAGATTTAGACAGAGAATCTATTCCTAGTCTTCTACTATAATAAATTACCTAAAATAGGTGGTAGCAGGCACTAATATGCCTATGCACTGTGAGGAAGCCAAGGTGTGAGCTTACCAAAGGGCACCCAAGGTGACATGGAAGGCTGAGGTCATCTGATCTGAAAGATCAGAAATTGAATTCTATTCAGGCTAGGAATGTCCTTACCCAAGGCCATGGTGCCAAACTGACCTTTGCTATTATCTAGACAAAACCTTGAAAATGGGCTCATGAAGGACCCATAGTTAACATGATGTACTTCAATATGTTGTTATCACTGACAACTTTAACCAAGAGAAGGGTCACCTTAGACATCAAAGAGAGAGAACAACAATAAATTCCAGTATAGTCTTATTACCCTGTCACAGTAATGGCACCAGCCTTGTGTGACAGAAGGTTTAAAATCAGCACATTTTTACCCCAACAACTCTCACCTGAGTTGAGCTACTACTGTGTTCTACATCATGGTTTATCAACCCCAGCCGCTAAGTTTTTTGTGTAGGTATACGTGTGAGTGTGGGCATATACACTGTGCATTATGCCTATTGTGTGTACTCCAGAAAAACATGTGTACAACTATTATGGATCAATACAAAAGAGAAATATCTGAACAAGATGTCTTTTGGCTATTTCTTTTGGGATTTAGAACATTAATTGTGTTGACTGTTTACAATAAACAATGACCAGTCCCATCTAAAACTTTGATACAGAGGCACAAATTCATACTGGTGGGGGGGATATGCTCATATTTTGATATATGCGTATAGTATGTAATTATAAAATTAGGGCAATTAGGATATTCCTCACCTCTAACTTTTATCTTTATGGTGAGAACATCCATAAATTCTTCTCTTACCTATTTTGAAATATACAATAAATTTTTAACTAATTTAATATACAATAAATTTTTAACCCAACTGCACATATAGAAAGATAGTAATAAAAAGATCTTATTCTATATGTATTTTTGTATCCATTAATCAGACTTTCTTCTTCCCCTTTTCTATCTAAATGTTCTAGCCTCTGGTAACTTTACATCCATGAGATCTATTTTTTTGTCTCCCACCTATGAGTGATAACATGAAATATTTGTTAATCTATATCTGTTTTATTTTGCTGAAGAAAATTACATCCAGTCATTAAAATATGGATAGAACTGAATACGATTCTGCTATTATTTTTAAAAATCTTTCAACTTTTTAATGAAAGTTTTAATGAAACTTTTCTACTAACACCCATCCCTAACAACATGACTGGTTTACCTGCTTCACCATAGCTGATTTTGCCTAAAACTCACTCATTCCTTTTCCCTGTAACAATCTAATTCACAGAGCTATGGCTTCAAATTCTGGCATTTTCTTATAATTCTCAGTACCACTTATGACCTCCAACCAGACTGGCACCTGGAAGAATTACAGGTAGCTTGGGTAAAACTCAGAGGCATTTTCTGGCACAGCATCGAGCAGATCCTGGAATAGGAGGTCAAACAATTAAGTTGTGAACTCATCCTAGAAAAATGCTACATCCCTCCCTGCTGTGGTCACCTTTGAAGTACTCTCCCTGGCCATTTGGTGATGTGACGGTAGTGATATTCAGCAATGAGGGATGTAGCACTTTTTCTAGGATGAGTTTGCAAACTTAGTGGTCTGATCTCATGTTTACCAGACCACAGGAACAAGCAGCTGCATGAATATAATCTGGTTCTCTTGTGGGTATATTCTCAGTACTTATCTAGGTTTGGATGTAGAGGACTTTCTCCGGGACCCCTTACTGTGATATTGATTATTAACCCTGTGGCTTTCTGACTTTAATTCCCCTTACCCGTAAGTGTAGTCACTATCTCCCACTGTCTTCTGGTATGGTACATTAAATTCTAGCCCTTCAACTCCCACTCTTACAGTAGGTCGTGGTTTCAGAGGATAAAAAGAAAAAGATTATATTTAGAGAAAGTGGGGCCCCCCTGGTAGAGGTCCACTGTGAGAGTGGGAAAGTGGAGGATAATTGCAAAACCATTTCTACCTCAGAAATCTGTCCCAGCACCTAGATCTACCTGGTTTTAGGGAGGGAAATTAGAGAGCTGGGATAAGGCAGGAATATATCTGTGCAGTCAGCGTACTGATTTGCTTCAGGACAAGCACACCCGAAGCTGAGGCTACTATGTAAGGAACTGCAGCAAACTCAGAATAAAGTCTCAGATAATTTTTCCAAGTTCACATTCTTTTTGGTTATTGTGTATTTCTTTAGTTATCTCCTTCTCTTGCCTTCTTAAAAGTATTACAAATTTTAAACACACACGGGAAAACAGGGGAAAGAAAGACAATAGCCACACAGATCAATCTTTTAAAAAAATAACAGTGAATGAATATAGTTAAGTTGGACAATAACACATGGGGAAGATAACATTAATACGCAGTTTGAAAACCTGACAAGTATGAGGTAACGTTTATCTATAAGAAATGTTTACATTTCTATCTATCAAATCAATATAGAAAAAGATTAAAATGCTACAGTCCTGTTGAAAGTCTAATGCTTTCTCTTTTCCTTTCAGAAGATAATTCTATCATGATATTGTAGATTACATTTTTATGCATGTTTTATGATATTTAAATAGGAATATATTCATATAAATTATATATCAAATGTTTCTATTTTGAAATTTTATATAATTGTATCATAAATTTTATATAATTGTATCATAAAATACATATTATGTATATCATGTTGTTTTTCAGTATTTTCCTGTGTTGATACATGTAAAAATGTATTTCTTTTATTAAATAATATATCCTTTGATAATTTTATTGAATTTATCTATGTACCTTTTGTCCTGTTGATAGACATCAAGATTGTCTTCCTCTAACTTTTTGAAATTAGATATCTTGTGGCAATGGACATTCTCATCCACACTTCTTAGACTTACCTGTATGAGTGTTAGACATTAGCCACAGGGTAGACTTGGCAATTCTGTAGAATAAAGCACCTTAGGTTTTAATATCAAAACTCAGTACTTGAAGTGCTGTCATCCTTATTTTCAGCTCAGGACCAAGATACTGCTGTTGGGATTTTCAATATCTGTAGTTACACTTCACATCTGGTAATGAAGGTCGAATACTCCTCACTTCCTAAATACACTTCATTGTTATTATGTCAAAATATTTCTATATGCTGATGTCATCCTATTCAGTACCTCAATTTCAAAATTCTGAGCCCTAAAAAGCTATTTTATTTATCCATTCATTCACTCACTCATGTGTTTATTTGTGCACACAGGAACAGTTTTAACCCTTTACCAGAATCATCAGAATCAACATATCTGAAACTACTTTAATCACCTACCTCTGCAAAATTTGGTTTTTAAGTTTATTATTACAAAAGTAGTCTTTTATTTTGTCCTCAAGTCTGATCCTGATGTGTCCAATCCTTTCTTCTTATTAGACTTGAAATAATATTTCACTTGAAAATTAATGCTATTCCCCTAATAAATAATTGATGTTACTCTCCAGTAACTTCCCATTGCTTTCCTGACTCCAAGGTTAATGTCGTAGGAATATTCTTCTCTTCACCCACCACTACTTTTTCTCTCCAATTTCAGATGAAACCATGTTACTAACTACTTTGTAGTTTGTTGTGTGTCCTTTCACCATTTGAATTTTCACTGCCTAATTTTCCTTTCCTCCTTTTGGTTAATTCATCCATGACTTTCTTTTTTTTTTTCCGAGATGGAGCCTCAAGCTATCCCCCTGGGTAGAGTGCCATGGCATCACAGCTCATAGCAACCTCCAACTCCTGGGCTCAAGCGAGTCCCCTGCCTCTGCCTCCCAAGTAGCTGGGACCACAGGCACCCGCCACAACACCCGGCCATTTTTTGGTT
>CAUYQV010064100.1:0-12562 GCA_963574575.1 Galagoides demidoff
GAGAATGACTTTGACAATTAAAGAAAGAACTGTGAAAACCCCCTCAATGTGTTTTAAAATGATAGGTGGAAACAAGACCAAATTATGCTTGTTTTCACTATGAATTCTTTGAAGAATCTGTTCTTTCCACCTATCTATTTAAGAAAAGTCAAAATTTGCATTAATTCATGAATCAGAGCGAGAGATGCCAAGGGCTTTTATTTTATTTATGAGAACTGAACTTAGTACATTGGGGCAAAAACAAATTTTAAGAATTCTATAACTCCAAGCATGTGCACTTGGATTAAGCCTATCATTTTACATCAACAAAAGATTTGTGAATTTTCGGTGGGTTCTTTCATACATTCAGTAAATGATTCCTGCCCACAAATGCTGACTACTAACTTTTTGTTTACACTTATCTTAGTTTACACTTGTTAAAATATTTTCCCACGCCATATATTACTAATTCAAACATGAAATTAATTTCCTCTGGTGATTTTTTTGTTTGCCAGTCTTAGATAGGACCAGAAAATAGGATGTCTGGTTCAAGTAAACCTTGTGTTCAGACAGAACTATGCATTTCTCTGGTTTTATAAAGCAACATTATTTATACAAGACTTTGCTCCTTTCTATTGAATTATATAGTATTTTGTGATTTTCATTATTTTGTTTTATAATTATATTATAGGACAGGCATCCGCAGACTATGGCCTGCAGGCCACATGCAGTCTCCCTAGGGTACTTATCCCGCCCACCGGGTGTTTTTGCCGCCACTGCCTTTTCATGCTTAGCAGCCGACTGGTCCCAGGGCCTCCAGTCCAGCCCTCCAACACTCTGAGGGACAGTGAACTGGCCCCCTGTTTAAAAAGTTTGAGGACCCCTAATATAGGATATACAAACATGCCAATAACATGTATATACATTTTAAGAAAGGAAAAACAAAACTGTGTTAAAATTATAATACTCAATTGTAACATCAAACTATTAAAATTGTAATTACTCAATACATAAGGATGCTGTTTTATTATCTCATATGTTGTATTTAGTGTTTCTTATAATTGCAGAAGTCAAACATGACTTTGTTACAATTTTAATAACAGTTCTTTCCTTTCTTAAAATGTGTATACATCTTTTTGGCACGCTTTTTTCCGCAGATAGTTTTTTTTTGTTGTTGTTGTTGTTGTTATTTTTGAGACAGAGCCTCAAGCTATCCCCCTGGGTAGAGTGCCATGGCATCACAGCTCACAGCAACCTCCAACTCCTGGGCTCAAGCAAGACTCCTGCCTCAGCCTCCCAAGTAGCTGGGACCACAGGTGCCAGCCACAATGCCTGGCTATTTTTGGTTGCAGCTGTCATTGTTTGGCGGGCCCGGGCTGGATTCGAACCTGCCAACTTAAGTGTATGTGGCTGGCACCTTATCCACTTGAGCCACAGGTGCCGAGCTGATAGTTTTATTTTTGAACAAAATCACCAATATATTAATATTGCTAGGCAGTTTCCCAATGGGGCTATGATGTCTGAGTGTTTGCCCTCTACCGTCAAGAACACAATAAAATTTAATTTAAGAGCTTAAAATCTAAGCAGGAGTGGGGCTGTTTCATCCAGGAATGCACCGGACGGTTCATAAAGTGAACACCAGAATGTCTAAAAGAAGGCTTCTCCTAGAGCCCATTAACCTTCTAGAAGCTTCAGCTTTTCCTTTCTGACATGAGTAAAATGAACAGGATTTTAATAAAAGTCCTGCGGTAGATATACCTGAAAGGTCAAGGCTGGCGATAAAGCTGCCAGCGCTGCAGCTTCGAGAAAACAGCTCCTGACGACCTGTAATCACACCAGGTCTGCCTGCACGCCGCAGAGAATGTGGGTTTTGAAATTCCATTTGAGAAGCTGACTCGCTCCTTTGACGGGATCACGGTCTTTAATCTTATTTTCGGTGTGCGGGTGTGGGCTGTGTGCCCTGTGGAAACTCACAGCTTGTGTGTTTCTGAGACCTTGGGAGATAAATTTCCCAGGTTGAGCTGGGCTTCCTCATTCCCTCCGCCTTGACCTTCTCATCATCCCTCCCTTTAATACTAAGCGGTCCGTATCTGGAAGTATGAAATAGAAGGAATTCGGTACTGAGGGAGTAGACTTGATTCACCAAAGATTTGCCTCCATTGATTTTCGCTTTTGTTCCCTAATTTCTCTTCAGATGATTAGGGGGGATGGCCCTGATGTTGGGGATCAGGGATGTGCAATGATAATTTTTACATCTATGTGTTCACTAGTAGATAAAAGGTAAAATCATCACTGTGAACATAGTCGTTAAGTATTGTAACTCTCATTGGCTAGTAAGTAAACAAAGACTTCAAAACTTAAATAATTTGCTCAAGTTAACACAAGTGGCAAACATAACAGTGCCAGAATTTGTGGTTTTCAAATCACTGTTTTAAAATCTCATACTATTTCGAGTCTCTAAGACATGTGTCTACATTTCTGTCCTCATCATCTCAGTTTAAATCTACAATTTAAATTGACAAATATTTTCTTGGAAGCTACAAAAACAGTATCAGTAAAAAATAAAATTTAAGTTGTTCCCAAAGTATGATAACGAGAGGAAAACTTCCAAATTCTCTTTGTGAAGGAATTTCAACAATGACAAATACACAAAAATATTACCAAAACAAAATGTGGAAATAAAAGAAACTGTTTCCTTTCCCATTCTTCTTATACTTTACTACAAAGAATGGGTTTCAGCTCTATCCAGGTAAACACAAAAGATGTAAAGTCTCCATCCTTGTGCACAATCTAAGGGTACACAGCACACCCCCTGGATGAAGTTCTCGACTAGAAATTGAACTTTGTCTTAGAAACAAAATCAATATAACCTAAACATGTCTACCCTCGTATCAGCCTGAAATTAAAAAACAAAAGCCTCCTATCATCTGACTGTCAATGCAACAGTCTTAAATAAAATAGTCCTAAACAGAATCCAACAGCCCATTATAAGTAGCGTCACATCATGAGCAAGTGGAGATTCTTCTAGAAAAATCAATGCAATTGAATATTAGAGTCTAATAAAATTATTCATGGTATTAATAGAGCCAATGAGAAAAACAATATGATAATCTCTAGAGGTGTTACAAAGATATTTCTAAGTAAGAATTCATGAATACTTCTTTAAGACGAGTGTATATATATATATGAATATGTGTGTATGTATCAATATACGTATAAATATTTATACTTATATATTCCCCCCAAAGCCAGCGTCTAGACATCTGTCCTACAGGACAAACACTGAAAGACATTGTCACTGTCAGGAGAGGTGCCGCCCACTCCTTTATTGTTACTCGGTGTTATGTTTAGAGATATCTGACAAAGGAAGTAATTAGAGGTATATGACTTGGAAACAAAGATAGAACTATCTCTGTTTGCAGATGGTATGATTATTTATCTGCAAAACTAAGGAAAAAAAAATCGATGAAACAAGTACTAAAAATAGATAATTTAATAAAACATCAAGGCACAACTTCAACATACAGATGTCAACGTATAATTATATGCGAACAGCCAGGAAGATAATATGGAGAATAATAAAAAATATTTTTACTGACATTTCAGGTAGTATCCGTTCTTTAGAACTTTTTTCCTCCACTTGGGAAGCGAGGGCAGGTGTGGTGTGTGCATAGAAGAGTAAGATTTTGTGTCTCAGTAGAAGAAGAAGCCAGAGAAAAGAGATTACTCAGGGGAGGACCTTGATGGTGAAGAGGGAAGTTATCACTGTGGAGATCGGGGCCTGAACACAAGTGGTACTTTAGAAAAATTAATCACAGGAAAAACCCACAACTGGGACGCATAAGAACCTGAAACAGTGGAGCGGCAGAACTGATGGAAAGGACAGAGCAACGGAAAGGGGCATTTTAAAGGGTCAGCCACGTAATGGCTGGAATGAGACGCTGGTGAGGAAGGGGGAGAGTGCTGAGCAGAAAGTCGGCAGAGTGGCTTGGAGATGGGGTGAAGGCATCACTGCAGGCCGTGCTGTAGAAATCGCAGTCCATAATCATGCCTCTAACATTTCCGGCCTATTCTTATCTCTTGCCCCAAGTCATTTAAAAGTTAGAAAGTAGTCAGTTCTCTAGACTGAAATAAACTCTAACTGAACTAAGACTTTTTCTCTGGTATTTCCCTTTGTTCTCACACCTCGATCAAAGCCAAATATCAATGCCTCCCATTCCACCATATCATGTTGAGAAAGGCAAGATGAAAAGGGGAGAACAAAGAGAAGAGCAGATGAAAAGGTGGTGGGAGCTGCAAGGGAGTTCTCTGGGCTTTTTGCAACCACTCCTGAGTTGGAAGATGGAAACGAAGGCCCGTCAGACACCGTTAAGAATGCCGTTCATTCTTCTGCTCACTGGGGCCCTTGGCACTTGTCATTTTCAGCCGCAGACTCTCCTTCTCCACATTCTGCGTCCCTGATGTCTGCTCAAGTGCCCCATCGTGGGAATGCTCATCCCCACTGCTCTGTGTCCCCTCAAACCTGTTTCATTATTCCCCCTTAGCATGTACCCAACGTAGGCTGTTTATTATTGATCCCCTCCCACTAAACTGCAAAACTTATGGTCTGGGAGATTATTTTTCTGTTTTCCTTTCCCCCCCCTTCACTACTGCCCTCCGGAAAACCTAAAAGTACATCTGCCACAGAACAAGCGAGCACTAAAAACTGTTTAAATAAATGAATGAGTGAGCAAGCCCTGGTAATAATCTCCTACAAAATTCTTGCAACTACCCCTTCTTCTATAGTTAATTATGAGAAAGGAAGACAAACCCTGGAAAGGAACCCTGTCCTCTCCCAAAATAATAGACAATATCCATTCATTCTATAGATGTTTTAAAAATGAAAAAGGTAGAAAATTCATGTTCCCACCTTTCTTTAACTCTTGTAGGTCATTCTTTAATTCTCAAGAAGGAGGCAGGGATTAATTTTGGGGGCCACAACTTCTCCAGCACTTTCCCCAGCCCTGTCTCTCTGTGTTAGAATATTTCTTCTTTTAAAAAACATTCAGAGCCACATTGGTTAAGCCTCAAAGCACTCCATGGCTTTGGAATGATTTTTACACTCTAAGGAAGAGACTGTCACTTCATTAAATGTCTAATAACGGTGGTAATGGTTAATAACTACTATATTGTTTCTATTAATACTATCAGAAATCAAGCATATAAACATTCCTAAGTTTCTGCATGCATCAGGAATTCTAATGTTTTGAAAACTTGCATTCTTTATAGGTATAAATAGTTGATTAAACTCAGGATTTCATCTATCCACTGTTTAGTGTCGAACAATGAATTTTATCCCATTTTTTTGATGTTATATAAACATATAGATCTTTCTCAGACCTCATCATATTTCTAATTTCAATCTCAAGTTGATATAAAATTAAACAAATTACAAATTTTTAAATGCCCAGGCTCAGAAGCAGAAGTGTACAGGCGTTTATCCAGATGCTGTATGGGAAATATGACTTGCCTACTGCTTCTCCCAGCCTTACGAATTTGATCTCCTCTCACCAACAAAAAGGACATGAAGAATCATTACTTAGAAGTTTCTCCTACTATAGAGAGCCAGGATAGTGATATCAGTCTGGCCAGAAAGAGCTTTGTCCAGTAGGAACAGAAGAATGACAAGCAGACGTGCGTGAAGGTCCCCTGGGCATGGCCACCCTGCAAAGTGCCACCTGCCATCCTCTCTTCTCTTGTGCCCAGTGTCAAGAGAATTAGCTTATAATATTCTGTAAAGTACATAGACTGAAATATTGAAATCTCATTTGTCCCAGAAAGCATGTTTCCCAGTACCAATATGCCTTAACTTTTTCTCAGAATGAAGGTCATTTTAGGAACAAAAAATATTCCCTAAAATAAATTCAAATAAAATTTTGGAAGTATGAAGTTGGCCCAGCTGTTTTGTCAGTTGGACATAGGTAAACCCTTCGAGTCCATGTGTTACACGCAGGTCACGTGCATGTAGTAGAGACAGGAATTCTGTTGGCCTTCTGGTTTACTATCCTCAGATCTCTACTCTGGGTAGTGCTACTCAGCATGGCTTTCCTCAGTGGTAGGGAAATTCTGCGTTTGCACTGGCCGGAGGCAGCCACTCGCCACAGGTGGTTGTAAACACTTGAAATGTGACGAGTGCAAGTAAACTGGAGAATTAAATTTTTAGTTTTATTTGATTTCAATTTAAATATTTTCACATAGCCACCAAGAACATCATTTATTCTGATTTAAATTTCTCCTTCAGTCACCTTTAATTTTGAAGTTAATCATTTTGCAATTGGACTTTGAATGACTTAGGTAAGATTTGCCCCATGAGAGGGGAGTCCTTGCGTGTGAGGCGTCCAGCACGTGGAGTCCTCACCCTTTCTGTCACTGAGAACAGTTCACGGCGTCTCTTCCAGCCACTTTGAAGTCTACATCACGTTGCTATGAGCTACAGTCACTCTGCTCAGAGCTTCAACGGTACAATTTCTACCTTTCATCTAACCGTCTGTTCATGCCAGTTGACCCCCCTCTCTTTATTCCCTGACCCTGTCCAGCCCCACAGCGGTTCTCAGCCTGTAGGTCTTGACTGTATTAAAGGGCCGCGGCATTAGGAAGGTTGAGATCCGCTGCGTCTAGTAGCTATCGTTCCTCTCTCCACTTGATGAGATCAACTTCTCTAGCCCCCACAGGTGAGTTGCAATACGTGATACTTGTCTCTCTGTGCCTGGATTATCTCTCTGAGCATGCTGACCTCCGATTTCATCCCTCTGCTGTCCACTGTGGACATAGACCACATTTCCTTATTCGGTCATCCACTGATAGGCACTTAGTCTGAGTCCATATTTTGCTATTGTGAATAATGCTGCAATGGACACTGGTCACTACACTGGAAAAGAACATATATTAATAAGTGAGGCCTGTTTTTCAGTAGTGACAAAAACAACACTAAAAAAGAAATTAAATAGCAAAATAGTTGGCAATAAACTCATTTTTAGGTGTGAGTAATTAGGCTTGGGAAGTAGACTTGGGCTGGTAGACTTTTGCTACTGAGGGATAAGCCTGTGAAAAGCCACAGCTTATTAATGATCTGAACTGCTTAGAAAGTCTCAACGTTGCAATATGAAAGCTAATGCCATAATAACTGAAGGAGAATAAAATTAGGACCAAGATTCCCTAACCAGAAGCAAGTTATAGCCTATCTATTTTTCTATAGGGTGATCAGACCACTTTTATGTAATATAATAAATCTACATAAATGAACTGTTTGTAATTAAAATGAAGCACGCCAAATCATTTCATGAACATTTATAAAGTTAAGTGCCTGTTAATAAAACAGTTAGATTTTCATTGTTACTACTTGCTTTAAAATTATTTCCATTTGAGACGAATTATTTTCTTGAAAGGGGTTTAGCTTTGGGGAGATTCTGAAATTTGATTACTGTGGGCTTGGGAAAAAAAAACTGGTTTTGGCTTACCATACATTTTTTGTTTTTAGTGAGCTGAAGAATAATGTATAATAGTTTATAGCAACAAGTTCATAATATAAATACCCATCTTAAAACAGGGACAGCAGAGCCGTGCTGCTGTCAATCATTAAAGCAGTCTCCACTTCTTCCCTTACAGCGAGCCGTGGAGATTAAGTGACTCATTAGAAAGTAGCAGTGATTAAATGAATGCCTAGTCCACTTGCAGCAGTGGTTCTCAACCGTCCAAATGCCGCAGTGCATCTTCATTGTTGAAAAGGGGTCGCAACCCACAGGTTGAGAACCATTGACTTACAGGAATTTGAAAAACATAACATCCTTCCAATATTTAATGATGCCATTAGTCATGAAATAAAAATAATTAAAATATCTCTTTCCCTTCCCAGTTTCACTTTTAAAGTTTCTGTACTGATAGATTCCTGCCATGCACAATTCACAAGGCTATTTTTGGCCGGGGCTGGGTTTGAACCCACCACCTCCAGTATATGGGGCCTGTGCTCTACCCCTTGAGCCACAGGCGCTGCCTCCACACCTTCTTAAATTCTTAATTCTTACCAGCCGTTCATATTCAGCTCAAGTACTATGTCGGAAGTGCTTCCGTGATGACTCCCCCCCCCTCCTCACAGCATCACAGACTACAGACCTGATCCAGCAACTCTGTTTCCCCCGGAGATTCCTGCCCAGATTCACAGCAGCGCTTGCCACACCACATTGAATTTATCATTTGCTTACTATCCTCGGTGCATCATCCATGGCATGGAACATAATAGGCTTTCAATAAATATCCTTTCCATGAATTAATATGAACAAGGTGAGAAGCACAACTCACTTCTCACTCATTGTTTCTTCACTGGACCTTGAATATGTCTCCTCTGGAAAGCATTTCATTTTTCCAGCCCCAAATACTAAATAATGTGACATTATTTTAACAGGCAATTTCATTTTTTTTTTTTTTGGTTCAAATGTAAATTCTCAAATAGTGCCCTGAAGATATTAGTGGATTTAATTCCACTCAAAGAAAAATAAAACAATCTTTAGCTGTTGATCTTGGGGCATAATCAAATTAATAAGGCAGTTGTCATATAGTTTCTGTAGGCATGTCAAAACTCTTACATAAGAATGACTTTAAAATGATTCCTTTCTGTACATTCCTGCTTAGCCGCGTGTTAACATAGTGATAATGGTGTGTAGTCAGCCAAATACTGTTCTCTAGTGAGCACATCCAGAGGAGTAACAGTAGCGAACATACTTAGTTAGGGAGTGCTAAAATGCCAACCCAAGTAAAGAGCCTTTATTTAAATGAAAACATTAGTGAGGAGATTATCTGTGCTCAATCTACGGAAACAAAGTGTCAGATTATGAGGAAGGAACAGGTAGTAAATCACCGGTTTGTCCCCACTGGTATTGACATTTATGAGATCAGATTTATGATCTGGGATCCTCTTATCTTTTTTAAAAAAAACAGAACAGAAACAAGTGTGAAGAAGGTGAGAAAACAAGGATTAAGGGCGTTAATATCAGAATTTTATACCTGCCAATAGCCAACTGTGAGACCTTGGGAAAGTTGTCTAACATATCCGCCCATAATCATGCTTCTCTGAAGGAAGTAGTGAAAGCAAATACCTTTGAATACTTTTTACGACCTTAAAGTTCTTTGATTATTCTGATACTGGAACATCCTTAATAGATGAAATGAAGTTTCTTAACCTGCTTTGTTCAGCTGAGGAATCAACATGCATTTGTTGAGAATCTACTGTACCTCTAATGAGCAGACCCAGATCTTACAGAAATAGTCTCCTAAAGAGATTTAGAATCGAGTTGGAGAGACAGTAAAATAACTACAGGAATAAACAAAACACTGTGCCATGGGATGGTATCCCTTGGTCTCCTAAAGGAACAAAACTGTAGTTCCCCACCTTCCTGCAAACATTTTTAAATCCTCCATCTCATGTAGTAGTATACATCTCTCCTCTTTACCCCACAAAGAGCCAAAATCTACAGCTTTTTTGCAAACAATATCCATGATAAACCACCTCGGATGAAGAGATTTCTAACCAGCTCAATTTATAACAAACACTGCCTTCCGAGGAGACTACTAGCATGTTCTCTGGGGAAGGGGTGTTAAGAGCAAGGACATTAACAAAACAGTAGCAATTATTTAGTTCACTACACTATTTGTTTTCAATCAGTTGTCAAAGTATTGTCAGAAACATTCATTTCAATTTCTTCATTGTACAGATACTAACAATCTTTGTAAACATACTACATCTGTCTGGACCCAGTGGTAGAGAAAAGAGGAGGAGAAGGGAGGGGAGGAGAGAAGAGGTGAGGAAGAAAGAGGAAAAGGAAGAGAGAGGAGGGGAGAGGAGAGAGAGGAAAAGGAAGAGAGAGGAGGAGAGAGAAGCAGAGAGGAGAGGAGAGGAGAGAGAGGATAGGGAGAGATAGAAATCACAGAGAATGCATTCAGCCAGAAGATATTCAAATTGTTGAAAGACAATAAATACATATTTCATTATGTGCTTTCCAAAGCTCTCTAGCTGGCAACTGTGATTCTTCGTTGTAACTTGTGACAATTTTTGTAGGATTAAAAAAACTTGTACCCAAGTCCTGACCATGCTATGGTCTGTGACCCTGGGCTCTCTTAATCTCACTGAATTACAACAATTTTTAATTTCTTCATCTGTAAAAGGATTAAATGAGGAGCTTTATAATTCTTTCTATCTCTAAACTCTGCCACATGATTTCAGTGGTTTAAAATATAATTTAATCCAAAGGAAGTGAATAGATGCGGATTTTACAATTAAAAAAATTAAAACAATGGCAACACACGCACATCCATTATGATAATATCACGTCAGTGTGTTCCTAACAGGCTTTTAACTTCAGGTGTGAAACAAAATTAAAATGATCTTCAACAATATTAGAAGTATATAATATTGTACATCTAACACTGTGTGCACAACCTGTGTAACCAAAGTTTAATTATAATAATTATCTCCTAATATGCATTTCATTTGAGATTTTCCACTGTCAACAGTTCTTGGAAATTATAGTGGTTTTTGAGTAGTCCCCGCTGAAGATTGTATACACTTGAGTAGTTTATTCTTATAGGGGAATTGGAGTTCATATCTAGATTACTGACACTTTAAAAAAATAAGACATATCAACATTGCAAATTGCTTGATTTAAGCATAAAACAACTCATATATTACCAGAGTTTGTGCAGACTCTAATCCTTTTTGCTATGTCATTTAGGAAATAATTGAATTCTCTGCTTTAATGGGGCCAGTTTCAGTTTTTAAAGTCTTAGACATTTCTTAGGAAAGTCCTAGTTATCCAGTATTCCACAGTCATGGAAGACTTAATTTAGCAACTCCTGTAAAGTGAAATCTGGTCCCTGGTTTGGTTTCTTACTGTTACTTTTACTTTTGTGAGAATTGGGGGCAAATTTTACTGTTTTTCCCCAATACAGGATTAAAATGTAATGGACATTTTTAAAAAGTTAATCATACTTGTGGGTGTAGCTTAAGTGTAAATGCTACCATATTTATAAATAGAAAATAAGATTCTATTAATTATACTTTCCTGTCTTGACATAATATATTTTCTTCAAGATTAATGTGTCTTCTGTGGATTTTTAGAAGTCGTTTGTGTCTCCCTGTATATCAGAATGTTGGTTTTATTATGTCTGATATTTATTAAGCACAATCACTCTGAAGATCGGACATTTTAACTGTTTCATTGTACGTGAGTATTTGGCAGGTCAGAATGCAAGAATTCCTATCTAAGGGGAGATTTCATTTTGTTTTCTGGGTTGTAAGAAATGGTAAATGAATTAAAAGAGACATTCTACTTCAAATAATACAACTCTAGTAAATTTTTTCTATTTTGTTAAACTTAAAACAAGCAGCTCTCTATTTAAATAACTATTTGCATTCATTGAAGAATAAACCTTAGAATAGTTTTATTAATTTTAAGATCATGCTATCAGTAATATCACTTCAAAATGTTTAATCAATCATTTTCTTCCAAAAACACAGTATTAGAAAATCTAAGAAAAATGACTCAAATTACTAGTTTGCTTAATACAGAAAATTTGTAAGTTTATAGTGATTTCATAGCTATTATTTTGGTATTTCCTGTATATTGATCAACTGGTCAAAGTATATCTTTTCGTAACTAGTATGTTTTCTTTAAATTTGGTCTTGCTAGTCTAAAAGTTTTATCAATATACACACTTAGGCTTTAATGACTTTATATTGTAGATAAAAGGACTTATGTTAGATCTGTATTTTCTTTATCTGTAAGTAAAATAGCATTCTGGGATATAAGAAAATACATAAACCCTTTAGTCAGACAATTTGACTTACTACGTAATTATACATAGAATTATAGACATGAAATCCTACGATAATAAAGTTGAGGTGAAAAGCCCAAATAATCTAAAATTCACTTGAAATGCAGCAGTCTGAGACATTCCCTGTTGCTGTGTATTAGCATATCAGCAAAATGGTTCTGAGAGCCATTTCCAGTATCTAATAAGTAATCGATACTCACTGAAAATGTCAACAGTTATTTACTGAGAATCTAGTGTCAGACAGTATGCTAGACCAAGGGTGAAGGGTGGCGGGAGAACGGATGGTACTCTCCTACCGTCAGAGAAAGGGCAGGTCAGTGGAGGCGGCTGCCACTGGACTCCCGAAGTGTAGAACCAGAAACTGTGATAAATCAGAGAGATCCCCAAAAGTGGCCCTGGAGACAAAGGTGGTGACTGCTTCAGTTTGGGAACTAAGAGGAGACCGCTTTGAAAAATTGCACTTAGGGCGGCTCCTGTGGCTCAAAGGAGTAGGGTGCCAGCCTCAGGCGGCGGGTTCAAACTCAGCCCTGGGGGGGGGAGGGAATGTACTTAAAAAGAGCATTTAAAAATACAAAGGAACCTTTTTTTTTTTTTTTTTGAGACAGAGCCTCAAGCTATCCCCCTGGGTAGAGTGCCATGGCATCACAGCTCATAGCAACCTCCAACTCCTGGGCTTAAGCGAGTCTCCTGCCTCCGCCTCCCAAGTAGCTGGGACCACAGG
>CAUYQV010064101.1:0-10867 GCA_963574575.1 Galagoides demidoff
TTTTTTTATTTTTTTTATTTTTTGAGACGGAGCCTCAAGCTATCCCCCTGGGTAGAGTGCCATGGCATCACAGCTCATAGCAACCCCCAACTCCTGGGCTCAAGCGAGTCTCCTGCCTCAGCCTCCCAAGTAGCTGGGACCACAGGCGCCCGCCACAACGCCCGGCCATTTTTGGTTGCAGCCATCATTGTTGTTTGGCGGGCCCAGGCTGGGGATTTGAACCCACCACCTTAGGTGTATGTGGCTGGCGCCTTAACCGATTGAGCCACAGGCGCTGAGCCTAAATTAGCCAGGTGTTGTGGTTTTTTTTTTTTTGGCCGGGACTGTGTTTGAACCCACCACCTCCAGCATATGGGGCTGGCACCCTACTCCTTGAGCCACAAGCGCCACTCCCCTGATTGATATTTCTTAATCTCTAGGTTTCTCTTTCAATTTATTTGTTGAGGAAGTTGGGGTTATTTGTTATAAATTTTGAGAGCTGGTGTTTTCTGATTATATCCTCACAGTTTCACTTAATATGTTCCTCTGTCCAAAGCTTCCTTTCAAAATATATATTTAAGTAACATATTAAGTATTAGTACAGGTAGTAGGTGATTTTGACAAAATTGTGAAGGTGGTGGGTATCAGTTTGGGAAACACTGTTTCTAACAGTCTCTTATGTGCCAGAGTATGGTTCTCTAAATCTAATATGAATGCTTTCTCTTCATTCAAAATCTTCAAATCCTGTGTGGAAATGAAGACGGACTGGTAAAGTGAGCAACTTCTCCCTCTGCCAGCGTCTGAATACAGAGATTTGGTTATTCCTTCAGTATGTGGACTTCTCAGTTCTCCTTAAGACCTATACCAAGACTGCTTACCACTTTCCTGTTTATTAACTATGAGGAGCTGGGCCTCAAAATAAAAACTGAAATGTAAGCCTGATCACTGTGCTCTCTCACAACAGTGCTAATAAAAGGGTAAGTGCAATCAATTTCTAAAATGCATTTTTAAATACCAGTTTTATTTTTTCCTCATTGGTACAGAAGATAGCTTACTATAACATTCACTCTTTGAAATTAAAAAAAAAAAAAAAAGAAGAAAGAAAATCAGAAAGCGAAACCACCCCAAAGCAAATTTAAACATGCAACCGTGACAAGATTTTGTCAACAAACCTAGCTTAGCAATTTAAGAAACTTGGATGAGGAATAACATATTCTATTTCTATTAGTTCTGTCACCGGACTGAGAGATTATTTAGTAGAAAAACTTTTTTTTCCAGTTTTTGGCCGGGGCTGGGCCCAAACCTGCCACCTCCAGCATATGGGGCCGGCGCCCCACTCCTTTGAGCCACAGACATTGCCCCCCCCCCTTTTTTGAGACAGAGTCTCACTATGTCACCCTTCGTAGAGTGCTGTGGAGTCTCAGCTCACAGCAACCTCCAACTCTTGGGCTTCAGTGATTCTCTTGCCTCAGCCTCCCAAGTAGCTAGGGATATAGGCGACCACCACAACGCCCGGCTATTTTTCTTGTTGCAGTTGTCAAGTTGTCATTGTTGTTTCACTGGCCCAGACCAGGTTTGAACCCACCAGCTTCACTGCATGCGGCTGGTGCCATAACCACTGTGCTATGGGCACTGAGCCAGAAAAACTTTTTATTGTAAGGGGATGGTTGTATTACTTAAAGGTATAAGAAAGGAACAAAGTATAGTTCACTGGGAGAGGGGGTGCTATTGACGAAGGACTAAGGTTTCTGTTTCAGAAATCTGCCTGTTCAGGACACAGGTGTATTACCTCCACTGATAAAAGCAGAGGCAGTGTTATAGTCTCATCTACTATCTAGGACAAACAACACAGACACTATCCACAATGAGTAAACTGAATGACAAGGAGCTGCTGGTTGACAGAGCGTTCCACTAAACCAGGACTGCACCAAATCTGCAACCTGTACCCACCCAAGTTTCCAGAGAGTTCCATCAGGTGCTTAAAAGACACTAAGCAAGAATAGCCCTTCCTCATTGTTTTCCTTCTAACTGGAACTCTTGCAATATACAGTGTGATAGAGAAAGAATAGATTTATATTTCTACCCCACTCCGTTATAGTAACTTTCAGAAGACTTGGTCATCTGTCTTTCCTATGATTTTTAGACAAATGAGCATACTACAGATATGCACCTATTAACAACTTAAAATGAGGCCAGGCATGGTGGCTAATGCCTGTAATCCCAGCACTTTGGAAGACAGAGGTGGGTAGATTGCCTGAGCTCAGGAGTTCGAAACCAGCCTAAGCAAGAGCAAGATCTCATCTCTATAAATAGCCAGGCACTGTGAAGGGCACCTGTAGTCTCAGCTACTCAGGAGGCTGAGGCAAGGGGATCGGTTGAGCCCAAGAGTTTGAGGTTGCCGTGGCACTCTATTGAGGGTGACAAAATGAGACTCTGTCTAAAAAAAAAATAAAAATAAAAATAAATAAATTAAAATGTTCTGTGAACACTATATGCTGTGAGGGAAAAAAAAAGTTCCTTTGGGTGTTTTTCTGTGCGTGTGTGTGTGTGTGTATATGTATATATATATATGTATGTATGTATGTATAAAACATATACACATACATACTCACATACCAGAGCACTCTAGCCTGGGTAAACATAGTTGAAACTTTTTTCTTTTTCTTTTTTTTTTTTGAGACAGAGTCTCAAGCTGTCACCCTGGGTAGACTGCTGTGGTGTCACAGCTCACAGCAACCTCCAACTCCTGGGCTTAAGCGATTCTCTTGCCTCAGCCTCCCAAGGAGCTGGGACTATAGGCGCCCACCACAATGGCTGGCTATAGTTGTCATTGTTGTTTGGCAGACCTAGGCTGGATTCGAATCCACCAGCTCTGGTTTATATGGCTGGCGCCCTAGCCACTGAGCCACAGGAGCCGAGTCATAATGAGACTTTTTCCCAAAAAACAAAAAAATCCTAGGTTCAAGTCATCCTCCTGAGTAGCTGGGTCTATAGATGAAAACCAACATACCCAGTTAATTTTTCCTTCTTTTACAGAGATGGAGTCTTGCTCTTGTTCAGGCTGGTCTTAAACTCCTGGACTCAAGAAGCAATCCTGCCACTTTAGCCTCCCAGAGTGCTAGTATTATTATACGTAAATATTTAAATGCTTCACTCCATAGGTTTTAAGATAAAATAGTTTAATGAAAAAAATAAATAAGTATACTATGTTAATGATCTGCATACAAGCAATAGCAAAGAAAAAGAACCAGATATTTTTGTAGGAGAAAAAGAATCCAAGTGTGTGTTTAATATTAAGGAAAATAAGGAATTAATTTAACCAGAAAAGGCTATCTCAAAACTTTCATTTTAATACATTTAGATCCAATTTATAATTGCCTAGTTTCCCCAAATATATTTCCCAGTTTGGCTTTGGTCAACTGAGAAAACAAAGGAAACAAACTCCTTTCTGCCTATTATTATATTTAATCTTCTGATAGCCTTCTTCTCTGAATACAAATACATTTAACAACATCTATTACTGAAATCTATGCTGGAGATACAACTGCTTTTACCCATAGCTGATGTTTTCTGACTGTATTTCTGCAGGCAGATATCCCCAACAATAACAGGCATTGAAAGCTACACAAAGATACAGACTGACAGAAAAAGACACAGACTGTGTAAGTAGTACAGAGCTTGCAGAAATGGAAACAAAACAGAAATCCACCTGGGTTGGAGGTATAGGGTTAATTTCTCTTACTGAGGCTCAGGTTTCCCCTTGATTAGATTTAACAGTCCATCTAAGTTCAAGAGAAGGAGCATCTTTCTTCTTTGTTAACCAAACATGCCCAAGTAGAGCTGCTTTTCCTTTCTATGGTAGCTGCTGAGTTCAGACTGTGTCAGCTGGAGGTACCGCCGGACATTGGCATCTTGGAAGATGATGAAGGAAATTAGAAGGAAATTAAAGACAGTTAGACCAAAATTGCACCGTAGGGCAAGAGGACTGTTAACACACTCCCATTGACACGCTGAATATATCACAATTATTCTACAGAATTATAACTCTCAGCTCGGCGCCTGTGGCTCAATCGGCTAAGGCGCCAGCCACGTACACCTAAGGTGGCAGGTTCGAATCCCCAGCCTGGGCCCGCCAAACAATGATGGCTGCAACCAAAAAACGGCTGGGCGTTGTGGTGGGTGCCTGTGGTCCCAGATACTTGGGAGGTGGAGGCAGGAGACTCGCTTGAGCCCAGGAGTTGGAGGTTGCTATGAGCTGTGATGCCATGGCACCCTACCCAGGGGGGTAGCTTGAGGCTCTGCCCCCCCCCCAAAAAAAGAATCCTAACTCTCATTAATTAATACTACTTTGAGTTTTTTTTTTTTTTTTAAATCTCTGTACAGGGCTAAGCTGCCTGCTAATTTTATAAGTAAACGGAGGTTTTTGGTTTATTTTTTTGAGACAGAGTCTCATTTTGTTGCTCCCTGGTAGAATGCTGTGATATCATAGCTCACAGCAACCTCAGACTCTTGGGCTGAAGTGATTCTCTTGCCTTAGCCTTGCAAGTAGCTGGGACTACAGGCTCCTGCCACAACACCCAGCTATTTTAGAGACAGGGTCTCACTATAGTTCAGGGTGGTCTTGAAACTGTGAGCTCAGGCGATCTGCATGCCTCGGCCTCCCAGAATACTATGAAAGGGAATTTGATGAAACAGTAATTATTACTATAGCTGAGCCCATAAAGATACTATTCATATGGGTGGTAATTAATTCTATGACAGTAAGAAATGGCTTATATTTTATGTCTTTATTAATTCACAGTGGCATTCCCATTCATTTAAATTAACTTTCTTGGCTTGGCGCCTATGGCTCAAGTGGCTAAGGCGCCAGCCACATATACCTAAGGTAGTGGGTTCAAATCCAGCCCGGGCCCACCAAAACAACAATGACAGCTGCAACCAAAAGTAGCCAGGCATTGTGGCGGGCGCCTGTGGTCCCAGCTACTTGGGAGGCTGAGGCAGGAGACTCCCTTGAGCCCAGGAGTTGGAAGATGCTGTGAGCTGTGATGCCACGGCACTCTACCCAGGGGGGATAGCTTGAGGTTCTGTCTCAAAAATAAATTAATTAATTTTCTTTGGGGGCCCTCTGCTTCTAGCATCCAGTGGCTGTTCAAAAAGCCAGAATCCAAAAAGGGAGACGCTCTTCAGTGCTGAACCAACCAGCATAGGAATGAGTCTACCATCTGCTTCACAATATCCTTTTTTCCTTGGAAGCAAAGCACCAAGTCTCAAATTCTCTATCAGTAGCCTGCCTTTTGTCTAGGTTGTACCTGGGGTTAGCTGAGCTACAGGATAAAATGAGCTAAAGCAAAGGCCAGACCCCAGCTGGAGAGCTGGCAGAATAAGAATTATCAAGTTTATTCATTGTGATCCACATCTTATTCCAGTCAAGCTCTTAAAGGCTAGGAATTAAACCTTGAAAAACAATGGGTTTTAAATCCCTGCCACAGAGTAGGGAGGATGGCAGCACCTTTTTTTTGTAGTTTTTGGCCAGGGCTGGGTTTGAATCTGCCACCTCCGGCACATGGGGCTGGCGCCCTACTCCTTTGAGCCACAGGCGCCGCCCTAGCAACTTTTTTATAACATAAAATAGGCATCCAAACATATAGTATCTGAAATAAGCATATACACACACATATACACATAAGTATACATATGCCTGTTTAAGCATAAACATTTCCTGAGGATATACACAAAAGTAATAATATTGCTTTCCCAAAGAGATAAGAACACAGGAGTAGAGAAAGGCCTGTCTTTTTTGTTTTATTTTTTGAGACAGTCTTATTTTGTTGTCCTAGGTAGAGTGCTGTGGCATCATAGCTCACAGCAACCTCAAACTCTTGGAATCAAACAATTCTCTTGCCTCAGCCTCCCAAGTAGCTGGGGCTACAGGCGCCCACCACAACACCTGGCTATTTATAGAGACCGGGTCTTGCTCTGGGTCAGACTGCCCTTGAACCTGTGAGATCAGGTAATCTACCCACCTCAGCCTCCCAGAGTGCTAGGATTACAGGCGTGAGCCACCACTCTCGGACCCCAGAAAGGCCTGTTCATCGTATACCTTTTCATATGTTTGAATTTTGAACCAAGCAAACATATTACCTAAACAACAAAATCCATAAATTGAAAAAGCCACATACACCTAAGGTAGCGATTTTGAATCCAGGCCAGGCCCGCCAAACAATGACGGCTGCAATCAAAAAATAGCCGGGCATTGTGGCGGGTGCCTGTGGTCCTAGCTACTTGGCAGGAGACTCGCTTGAGCCCAGGAGTTGGAGGGTGCTGTGAGCTGTGATGCCACAGTACTCTACCCAGGGGGACAGCCTGAGGCTCTGTCTCAAGAAAAAAAAAAAAAGCAAAATAAACCAAAACCTTTCCACCACCCCAGGAAGATGATGTTTAGGCTTTTTTGTTTTTGAGACAGTGTCTCTTTCCATTGCCCTTGGCAAAGTGCTTTGGCATCAGCACTGCTCACAGCAATCTCAAACTCCTGGACTCAGCAATCCTCTTGCCTCAGCCTCCCAAATAGCTGGGTCTACAGATGCCCACGATGATGTGTGGCTGTTTTTTTTTTTTTTTTTCTTAATAGAGATGGGGTCTTGAACTCCTGAGCTCAAGCAATCTACCCTACCCAGCCTCCCCAAGTGCTAGGATTACAGGTGTGAGCCACCATACCTGGCTGGCAGGATGATTTTATTTCGTTCCTACCACTTCTGTCCCCTCCTTGCTCACCTTTAGGCTGCCTGTTGATAGCTGCAAGAAGGTAATGTCGAGCTTGATCATAGTCCTGCAGATGGAAAAAGGCTACTCCAGCCCGATATAAGGCCTTGGCATTATCAGGCTGTCGTTCTAGGACTTTCTGACTATATTCTCTCACTCGTTCGTAGTTCACTGGCTCCATCTGAAGGAGACAAGCTAATGGGCCAAATGAAAGGAGGAGAGAAAAGGGAGGAGGGACTTATTACACTGGGTCCCACTGGCCAGCTCAAGGCAATACCAAACATAGGAAAGCATCAACAACATTATACTGAAGTCTCCTCCATGTGCCAGAAACTCTTCTAGGCACCAGGCATCCAGGAGTGAATATAAGCTTTACATACATTGCAATCTACTTCACAACTACTGATTGCCTACTACACATTGAGTGTTGAATCAAGCCTGGCTGGAAAACCTTTTAAGAATATACTCTTATACTACAAGTTAGGTAACAACGATTGCCATTAATTGTGTCAGCAAGAGTGTGCTGTGTGTTTGATACACACTATCTTGTTTAATCATTTTTAATTTTCTTTAAATGTTTTTTACAGGTGGGAGCTCACTCCAATGCCCAAACTGAAACACAGGGGTGTAATCTGAGCTCACTGTACCCTTGAACTCCTAGCCCTAAGTGATCCTCCTGGGTCTCCCACAAGTGACACACACCACCACACCTGACTTCTTCTTCTTTTTTTTTTAATGTGGTAGAGACAGGGATCTCACTGCATTGCCCAGGCTGGTCTGGAACTCCTGGCCTCAAGCTGTCTTTCTGACATGTCTCCCAAAGTGCTGGGACTATAGATGTGAGCAACTACATCTGGCCTCCTTTAATCTTTTCATACACACTATGAAATTGGTGTTACTAGCTCCATTTAATGGATGAAAAAAATCAAGGCTCAGAGAAATAAAATTGTTCAAGATCCCACAGCTTCTAGGTAGAATGAACATGAAATTTAAGCCAAGCACTCTCTAACTTCCCAAATCATCGTTACTCTCCATGGAATACAATATATTACTTCATTATTTACTTGGATAATTTTTTTTTTTTCGAGACAGAGTCTCAAGCTGTCGTCCTGGGTTGAATGTCGTGGCATCACAGCTCACAGCAACCTCAAACTCTTGGGCGTAAGCAATTCTCTTGCCTCAGCCTCTCATGTAGCTGGGACTACAAGTGCCCACCACAATGCCTGGTTACTTTTTGTTGCAGTTGTCATTGTTGTTTTAGCTGGCCCTGGCTGGGTTCAAATCTACCAACTTCAGTATATGCAGCTGGCGCCATAACCACTGTGCTACAGGCGCCAAGCCTTTACTTGGGTAGCTTAAAGGCACCTCAAAGTACAAACCTGCTTAGGAGGCAATGTTCAGGTCAATGTTCTGCCTTCCTATAATTAAGAAGGGAAATACACTCCCTATTTTATAACCTTGGGAATTAATCATGGTACTGAGAAAAACCTAGAATCAAGGCAGAGGACAGAATGAGGACATTAAAAAGCCTAGGCCTGGCTTGGGGCCTGTGGCTTAAGCAGCTAAGGCTCCAGCCACATACACCTGAGCTGGTGGGTTCAAATCTAGCCCCGGCCTGCCAAACAATGACAGTTGCAACCAAAACATAGCCGGGCGTTGTGGCAGGCGCCTATAGTCCCAGCTACTTGGGAGGTGAAAGCAGGAGGATCGCATAAGCCCAGGAATTGGAGGTTGCTGTGAGCTGTGACACCACAGCACTCTACCCAGGGTGACAGCTTGAGGCTCTGTCTCAAAAAAATAAAAGGCCTAGGGGTTTATGTTTGCATCCTTTCTACAACATCCCCACCAAGTGGTCGAATGGTTGATATTTAGATATTTCCCCAGGGATCAACTAATCTATCACTGTAGCATCATTCATTTGACAACCAGTTATCGGGCATTAACCAAGTGCCAGACACTGAGCCAAGAGCAGAGGGTAACAAGAACAAGGCAGACATCTTTTTTTTTTTTTTTTTTTTAAGAAACAGAGTCTCACTTTATTGCCCTCTGTAGAATATCGTGGCATCACACAGCTCACAGCAATCTTCAATTCCTGGGCTTAGGCGATTCTCTTGCCTCAGCCTCCCGAGTAGCTGGGACTATGGGCACCTGCCACAATGCCCAACTATTTTTTTGTTGCAGTTTGGCCGGGCTGGGTTTGAACCTGCCACCCTCAGTACATGGGGCTGCGCCCTACCAGCTGAGCCACAGGCGCCACCCCCACAAGGCAGACATCTTAACAAATAAATAAAACTTGCATCGTAGTCCCCAACAGGGAGGAAAACACGATAAACAAATAATGCTTTTGTTTTCTGAGACAGCGTCTTACTCTGTTGTCCCAGGCTAGGGTATCATGGCTCACAGAAACCTCAAACTCCTGGGCTCAAATTATCTTCTTCTTTTTTTTTTTTTTTTTTTTTTTTTGAGACAGAGCCTCAAGCTCTCCCCCTGGGTAGAGGGCCATGGCATCACAGCTCACAGCAACTTCCAACTCCTGGACTCAAGCAAGTCTCCTGCCTCAGCCTCCCAAGTAGCTGGGACCACAGGCGCCTGCCACAACGCCCGGCTATTTTTTGGTTGCAGCTGTCATCGTTGTTTTGGCGGGCCTGGGCTGGATTTGAACCCGCCACCTTAGGTGTATGTGGCTGGCACCTTAGCCACTTGAGCCACAGGCATTGAGCCCAAGTGATCTTCTCGCCTCAGCCTCCCAAGTAGCTGTGACTACAGGTATGTTCCACCATGCCCATGCTATTTTTAGCAGAGTCAAGGCTTCAAATCTTCCTCAGACTGGTCTTGAACTCCTGAGGTCAAGGGATCCACCCACCTCACCCTCTGAGAGTGCTAGGATTATAGGCCCTCACCCTTTCTGTTGTTTATTTTGAGGCAAGGTCTTGCGTTGCCTGAGCACGAGGGCAGTGGCATCGTGAAAGCTCACTGCAAACTCAAACTCCAGGACGCAAGTGATCCTCTTGTCTCAGCTTCATAAACAATTAGGATTACAGACACATGCCACCACACCCAACTTATTTTTCTATTTTTAGTAGAGACAAGGTCTCAATCTTGCTCAGGCTGGTCTTGAACTCGAGCTTAGGCAATCCACCCACCTTGGCCTCCTAAGCAGTTAGATTGCAGGTGTGAGCTACCACACCCGGTCAGGTAGTTTAATTTCCATAGCCTCAATTCGGACTGTCAGGAGGTTCTAATACACTGCAAAATAGTTTAATTAGCTCTATGATTATTTCACCTTTCATAGAACAGACTTTTAAAAAAAAAAATCTCTTTTTTAGAGCTTGGCATGGTAGCTCATGCCTCTAAGCCTACACTCTGGGAGGCTGAGACGGGTGGCCTGCAGGAGCTCACAGGTTAGAAGACCAGCCTGAGCCAGAGCTGAGACCTTGTCTCTAAAAATAGCCTGGCGTTGTGGCAAGGGTCTGTAGTCCCAGCTACTGGGCGGCTGAGCCAAGAGAATCACTTGAGCACAGGAGTTTGAGGTTGCTGTAAGCTATGACGCCACAGCAACCTACCAAGAGTGACAAGGCGAGACTCTGTCTCAAAAAAAAAGTCTCTTTTTATCCTTTTTTTTTTTTTGACACAGTCTCATTATGTTGCCCTTGGTAGAGTGCCGTAGCGTCACAGCTCACAGCAACCTCTAACTCTTGGGCTTAAGCGATTCTCTTGTCTCAGTCTCACAAGCAGCTGATACTACCAGCACCTGCCTCCCCGGCTATCTTTTGGTTGTAGCTGTCATTGTTGTTTGGTGAGCCTGGGCTAGATTCAAACCTGCCAGCTCAGGTGTATGTGGCTGGCACCCTAGCTGCTGAGCTACCAGCACTGAGCCAAGTCTCTTTTCATCTTAGCAGGTTAATCCCAGTTATATTATGGCATCCATCTCTTCATCTAAGGCCATCTGAAGATGGAAAATACTAGTAATCCAAATTAGCTGTTTGCAGGAAAAAAGAAAATGAAGAAATTCTATAAAAACCACTGAACATAAGTGATCTACAGGACTAGCTACAGCATGAAACTTGTTTCCCAAATATTAAATTTTCCTTTAAGAAACAATGCCCTGGCTGGGCGCCTGTGGCTCAAT
>CAUYQV010064103.1:0-32493 GCA_963574575.1 Galagoides demidoff
AAAAAAATAATAAACCTTCACTGATTGAGAAAAAAACAAAACAAATGTGAGCCCACTTTGAACTTTTTTTTTTTTTTTAACAAAAAGCACTGGTTACTTACGTGAAGCATTTCTCAGCCACGTCAAACATTATCAATCACACTTCCAAAGGTCTATCAGTAATTCCTACCCTGCTACTCATTAAAATTCTCACTTGGGAATTTCTCAGATCATTGCAGTCAGATGTCAGGTGATGCAGAAGTTAACTGACATCTCCATTGGCTGAATATCCAAGATGGCTTACTTACGTGACTGAGAAAGAATTTTCAGAGGTCTTTACTTTTCTACAGCGTATTTTCCACACACAAAAACTGACTGCATGAAGCTTCCAAGATAATGTTCATTTAACAATAGCAATTGGCTGCGTTCTGTGTGTCAGCTTTTATGTCAGGTAAACTAGATATACTCTTTGCAAAAAGAAAAATGCAAAATAAAACCAAACCCAAAAATATCTGTAGAGATGTAAGAGCTATTTGAGAACTGGGAACTATGGAAATACTCAGGAAAGGCGTAGGATTAAGAAGTCAAGCAAGACTTCCCAGAAGGTGAACCGTCTAGTCTGAGCCATGGAAGTCATCTATGGGCATGATGTTATTCTAGCTCTGTGAAGAAGATGATGATGTGGTTCCTCTGTTTCTCCACCCTGTTTATGTTAGTTTGGGGCATGTGTCTTGCATGGCCTAAGGAAAGAGAAGCAGAAGCGGCATGTGTCACTTTGAGAAGGAGTTTTAAAAGCCAGTCAGTGGCTCACCATTTTCTACTTTCCATTGCCCTAAGACTAACATTGTCCCAAGAGGGTTTCATCATCAGTCTGGGTCCTGAGGTGAAGAGGACCTGTGTCCACGTACCTTGAGCTGAAGAAGACATGTTTCCTGACCCGTCATGGACAGGAAGTAAGAAAAATAAACATTTGATGTCACAGGCCTTTGATATGTGAATATTTTTTTACCTGTACATAAACTACCACATCCTGACTGATACATAAGACTCATGTAATTTAGCTGGCCTATTCTGTGTACATTTTGAGGGTGTTCCATATAAAATAAACAGCAACAAAAACAAAAAACAAAATAAGAGTGGAGGAAAAGCTATCATTTCCCATGACATGATTAATTCTATTTTAAGAAAAATAGTAAGTGTGTACCCTCTTACATTTTACAACTGAAAGATGAAATAGATTTGAAAAGATTTTATCTTTCCTGGCTCTTCACACAGCCTTTCTGGATTGCTTCATTGCCAATCTGAGCTGTGCCTTACTCACACAGACCCTGAATGGAATTCTGGGAGACAAATGCTCAGGTGTGGGTTAGTTTTCCATGGTGACATGAACCTATATGTCACTGCACGCTGCCAATCTGGCCTACTGCCTCTTTTTACCCTGATTAAGGCCAGTACTGTTATGTCTAGAGGTCATTTTTCTAAGCTGATAGTTCTCCAGGCTTCCATGACTAAAACTATTAAGCTAGGACTAGGATTCAAAACATATACATTTTATATACATTCAATACATATACATCTAGTCTACGGACTTCTCATCTTACATAAAAGGGGTGTTGATGGCAAAAGAGCAAAAGGGAAAATCCACTATTTTTATGAGAGAAAATCTTTAGGAGATGTCCAGTTCCTTCACAGTATGGACTGATCATAAAGACCAGAGTTTGGACTAGGGTTTAATCCCCCACTCTGCCAGTTAAAAGTGGCTCCAGTTACCTTATTTATATAACAGAGATAATGGTGGTACCTACTTTCCAGAGTTGTTTTCACACACATGCAGAATCATGTGCCTCATGATGAAATTTCAGTCAACAGTAGACTATGTTTATGAAAGTGATCCTGTAAGATTATAATGGAGCTAAAAATTTCCTATTTCCTGGCGATGCCATAGCTGTCATGGTGCCTTAGCATGATGAATTACTTGTGTGTTTGTGGTGATATTGCTGCAGACAAACCTATTGTGCTGCCATTTATATAAAATACAGCACATATAATTATTTACAGTTCACAATATTTGATAATAAACTTGGTTACTAGTTTATATATTTTCTTTTTATTGAAATTTTAGACTGTACTCCTTCCAGTCATTTACAAAAAGAAGTTAATTAACAGCCTCAGGCAGGTCCTTTAAGGGGTATTGTAGAAGAAGGCATTGTTATCATGGAAGATGACAGCCCCATGTGTGTTACTCCTCCCAAAGACCTCTTGCTGGAATGTGACACAGAGATGGGAGGCAGAGATATTGATGATCCTGACTCTGTGTAGACCTCAGCTAATGTATATGTTTATGTCTTAGTTTTTAACAAAAAAGTTCCCAAAAGTACAAAATGTAAAATATGGATAAAGTTGGCTCAGCGCCGGTAGCTCAGTAGCAGGGTGCCAGCCATATACACTGAAGCTAGAGGGTTTGAGCCCAGCCAGAGCCAGGTAAACAACAATGACAACTGCAACCAAAAAATAGCTGGGCATTGTGGCAGGTGACTGTAGTCCCAGCTACTTGGGAGGCTGTGGCAAGATAATCACTTAAGCCCAAGAGCTGGTGGTTGCTGTGAGCTGTGATGCCATGGCACTCTACCCAGGGTGACATAGTGAGACTCTGTCTCCAAAAAAAAAAAAAAAAAAAAATTGGATAAAGTTCATAGAATAAGGATATGAAGAAAGAAAACATTTTTGTACACTTTTACTATGTGTTTTGAAATAAGTATTATTACCAAAGAGTTAAAAACCTTAAAAATTAAAAAGTTTATGACAAAGTAAAAATGTTATAGTAAGCTAAGGTTAATTTATTACTGAGGAAGAAAGTGTTTTAATAAGGTCAGTGTGGCCTAAGTGTCCCGTGTGTATAAAGTTCACAGTAGTACACAGTAATGTCCTAAGCCTTTTCCCTCACTCGAAGACTCTCCCAGAGAAACTTCTAATCCTGCAAGCTTTACAAGTGCCCTACACAGGTGTACCTTTTTTTTTTTTTATCTTTTAAACCGTATTTTTACTGTACCCTCTAAGTTTAGGTAGGTTTAGATATATAAATACTATTGTGTTGCAATTGCCTACAGTAATCAGCATAAAGCATGCTGTACGGGTTTGGAGCCTGAGAGCAACAGGCTATACCAGGTGGCCTCAGAGTGTAGTAGGCTACACCTCCTAGGTTTAGGTAAGCAGTCTGATTTTTACACAACAAAATTGCCTAATGATACATTTCCCAGAACAGATCCCTATTGTTAAGTGATTCATGACTATCTATCTCTATATAGTTAGAGATCTATTATCTTTGTGTAGATAGATGGATACTGGAGCACAACATATAAAGCCTGAAGTAAAAACCCTATAAAAAGAAACTTGAATGGTGACTTGCATCAAGGTTTCACTAATTAGTAATAGTGTTGTTATGATTATATCCTGTCACATGTCATCCAGGCTCACTAAACTCTACCACTCATATAGTTTACAGAGAGAAGCATGGAGGGTCATACAGTTCTTCCCAGTATTATCGAAATTGAAATAAATTCCCATCTCCAATCACCTTTGATTAACTTCATGTAATAGAAAATCCTTAATAATAATGATGTTAAAGATAAAACTAACTCTTTCTCTCACATGGAAGACATCTGTAGTTGCTGAGAATCTGTACCAACCTTTGCCTTTTTTTTGGCTCCCAGTTCATCCTCGAATTTACCTCATAATTCCAGATGGCAACCAGAGCTCCACGGATCACATCTGCAGCCCACACATCAGGAAGAAAGAACAAAACATTAAATATCCCTGCTTAGTCAACCAACTTTAGGCTCTCCAAAGATGGTTTCATCTCATGTGATAGAACTTAGTCACTTGGCCACACCCAACTGTGAGAAGGAAGAAATTATCATCTTTAGGTTTCTTGCATTTCTACTTCAAGTAAAAATTTGCTCCTAAGGAAGAAGGAGAAAATGGATCCTGGAAAACTCCAGCAGTTTCTGGCCTTTCTTCACTAGTGGTGGGGAGAATAAGAAGCTTTATGTGAGCAAGATGTATAACCCTGAACTACTGACATACTGGTCCTGGCTCTAACTGTGGGCCTCGGGCCTCCCTACATGCCAGCCACTTTTACTGATTTAATCCATCCAGAAATAAAAGGGTTATAGCCAAATGTCCCTAATGTGAAGCAGAGAACCAAAAGATTGTGTGCTTTATAAATCAATGACCCCTTTGTGCCCCTTTGCTATTACATGGTGGTTTTTTCATTTATATTGCTCAGAGCATTTGGCCTTGTTGACCTTCGACAAGTTATAAATTACACCATTCATCCTAAAGAGAAAAAAGTGATACTCACTGTCATATAGTACATTCTCTATTTTTTTATTTTAAATATAATAATTTTTCCAAAGAATCAATTTACTCACACAATTATGTTGTCAGCTTATTGAAAATAGCCACAGACTTAAACTTAAGAAAACATATGAACTAGTTGTAACATAGCTTCTGTGATTTTTTTTCCCAAATGTTTATGAATACTGAGAATTGAGTTTAAATTCTTCCTGGCTAAATGAATGTGTAATCAGAAAACAAAGAATTTAATTCTAGATTTTTCTTAAAGAATGTTCAGGATTGAGATGAAGTGGTAAACGCTTCTTTTGATTATTGACAGACTTTTAAGTTTTTATTATTTTTATTTGGCCCGTGTAAATATCTGTAAACTACCTTTTGAGTAAGAATTGATACATTTAGAAAGATTGCTATTTCTAATTATCTCAAATTAACAATTATTTGAGATTATGAGTTAAAAATAAGATTATTGTGAAGTGATTTGTGAGATGAATAACATACATATTTGTAGTTACTTCTTGTTATGAATGGGTTAGACGATGTTACATTCATTTCATACCAACTTACTTAGAGTCAAAGCTGTGAATCTGAGTGAAATGCAAAAAGAAAACAGCCTATTAGGTTATTTCCACAAAGAATGTGGAGAAGTCAGTATCACTATTGGTATCTGAAGGTCCAAAGGCAGGGACAAGAAAAAAATCATCACTCCACAGTGAAAGTCAGATTGATCGGCAAATATGAACAAAGAACAATTGACATTGAAGTAAACCTTATAAAGAATTAAAGATCTATGAGTTCAAAAGTCAAAGGCCTTTACTAAAGACAGGGCCCCTTTGCTTCTTCCCAAGGCCCCACCACCCTCTCTCAATGTCCCTAACAAAGGGCTGTTCTTACACTCACTTTCCACTCTTCTGTGACCCCACTTCCTTCCCCCAAAACTTAGTCTTTACTCCCTTTTCAAAGGGAAGATGTTTAGCTCCCTCAATATTGAGAATCTGTCTCAAATGGGTGTACAGACCAGAAATTCTCTAGGAGCCTATGTTTCAGCTTAGAGAATGCACATGTTCTAGAAAATCCCACTCTGTGCTAAGAGAATCATCTGAAGTCTCAAAATTCAATGACGAGTGATGTTGTCAGATGCTTGGAGACAGGTGGAATATTTTCTGGGTTCTGAGATACATTACTTTCTACCCTTTAGAAACCCCATAGAGTCAATAAAACTTCAATTGCAACTCAAAACATGGAGCTTGATATTTTAAATAAATCTAGCTGAGGATCTTTCAGGCTTTGGCTGGACTAAAATGGAACATTTTCTAGTGAGGAAAACTGTATCCTTCGTGTAACAAAAGCTGTTTTCAAAAGCCAAAGGACCAGCACTATTAAATAGACTCTCATCTTGGACAGCTGTTCAAGTTCAACAGGGAAATAATTAGACATTCCACACTGCTGCCATTTGATATGTGGTGCCCAGACAAGGTCTCAGAGGCAGAGAAACAAGGGTCAGTACAGAAGACACAATGGCGGGTGGCGGGGCGGGGGGGGCGGGGGGGGGCGTGGGGAGGAGGTAGTGTGAATGGAATGAGCAATACTGAATGGAGTTAAGATTCTGTAGTTACTTTACCGGGGATTTATACTTTAAAAAATCCCAAACCTCAGGACCGGAATGTTGGAAAGCTTTCAGAGATGAGAACGAACGTGTGTAAAGCTGCCAAATGGGTCATTGTTTCTAAAAATGATGTGTCCCAAGATGACAGCAAACTTGTTTTTCAGACAACTGGCATTCATTTATGTGATTACACCAGCACTTCCTTCTTTCTTGATTTGTCGGGAATAGATTCTGTCCTGACAAGGCTGGAGAGTAATCCACGTGTGTTGCCAAATTAAAGACTATAACTGTTTGGGGGTTTTTGGATTTCATGAATATCATTTTCATTTGGTAAATGCTGCTATAATATTTAGGGAAGGAAAAAGAAATAGATGAGCTTGGGCATTTCTTTCGGCAGTCATTTCAGAAACGTCAGAACTCTGGGGCTGTAAAGAGCTTCCTGTTAATGAGTTATTTTTACTCAAGTTCACATGACTAACATATTATTTGTATATCTTAGCTATTTTTCCTCATGATTATTGCTTGAAAGGAAGTCTTTCCGGTTGCATTTGCCTTTGATAAGCAGCTGTTAGAGTTTGTTTTGCTCCGGTTTGATTTGTTGGCTTTCCCAGTGATCGTCGGAAATGTCTAGTGCAGAGCTGCTTGTTGGTTGCCACAGACCAAGTTCTGGAAAATATGTCTGTTGTGGTCCCCTCTGTATGTCCTTGCATTCCCTCACTCCTGCCTCTGCTCCAGCCAGCTGCCTTTCTGTTCCCTTCTTGGTTCGAGGCATTTACACAGAGCTAGAAGTCATCCTCTATCATACCTATTTTGCCCCCACAAACAACCAGGCATCAAATCTTGACAGTTCTGCCTCAGGAATGTCTTCAAAGCCTGTTGCTTCTTATCCTTTCTTCTTGTCTCTCTTACAAGGCTATTTACATAACTTTCTCACTGGGCTTGCTATTACGATTCTGTACCCCTTCAATCCCCCCCATCACTGCTTCTACCCCACAAATGGCCATCCTAGGCAATGACAGGAGTTATTTCTCTACTGAAAGGCTTCCATTTAGCCCTGTTCTCTGCAGAATAAATTCTGTAGTCTCTAGTGAGGCATTGAGGCCACTTATCATATCTCAGCTCATCCAGCACCTTCATCTCCTGCCACATCTTCTCAGGCCTGCTCTTCCCAGCCACTGACATCTCACTGGTCTCTAACATTCAATCCCGGACCTGTTCCTCCCACCCACCGACACCTCACTGGTCTCTAACATTCAATCTCAGGCCTTCTCCTCCCAGCCACTGGCATCTCACTGGTCTCTAACAGTGAATGTCTCTTTACTACTCCTTTTCTCTATACATGCAGACCTTGAGCCTTGAGACCTTTCATTTACTCTCTCTTTTGGGCTTTTTATTTTTTAAACCAAGACCCAGCCCCAATGTCTCCTTGCTGTGACACCTTTCTCGGCAATACTAGGCAGGGTGTGCTGCTTCCTGAATGTGTTGAGATCTCTGTTGTAGCATGGGTTAAGTTTTGTTGCAATCGCCCCTCCACACAGGTGCCTCTCTAAACACTGTGTGTACTCCATGGTAGCAAACACTGTGCTTTACTCATCTTCTTGTCCTCACCTCCAAGCACAGGGCCTGGCACAATGCAAAAGCTCAGAAAGGCGCTTACCAAATGATCCTATAAGGCAGGTATTTCAGATTGCTGCAAGCTTGAAGAAAAGCAAATCTTCTATCAGCACGCTCTACAAAAAACCTATAAACACAATGATTTTTAGCAGCAAGGGAGTTCTGCATCAAATCCACAAATGGACCTTCAATATCAAGGTCAAAAATAGGAATATGCCCTGCTAACATCCATTTATTCATCTCCTCACCATCCATTCATTCGACAAATATTTTTTGAGTAGCCACTCAGTGCCAGGCACTATGCTAAGTGCATCAGCTGTAACAGCTGTGAGAAAAGATTGGGTGGTCTGTATGCTTATCTGGAAATTCCTTTATCTGGGAAAGTGAGCACTATACATATTATGTATTTGTATTTTATCCAAAATGTTTTAACCACCAGTAGGATACAGGCACTGACTAATTAGATTGATACATTTATCTTGCCCTGAAGCTCTTACACACACACACAGACACACCACACGCAAGTGCACTGGACTTAGGCAGAGAAAGGTATGAATAGGCACAATGCAATAATGACTGTCAAGTGTTGGATCTACTCTGAGGCTTTGAAGAGAAATTTTAGGGCTTTCCATCTTTATTTCTTCTCAGAGTCAGAAGAAGAGAAATTATAAATGAATTAAAACCCAAAGCATCTTATTTCTTTGTTGTTGTTGTTTGAGTAGCCACACACCACTGGTATCCATTTTCTAAAGACTATAAAATGGCATTCTCATTCCTTCAAAAACAGTGGCTTTTTGTGAAAAGCAGGGCAGTGGTCAACCAAGGGAGATGATAAGCCCAACCCTTACTGGCAGAGCTGATAATGAACAGTCAGTTAGTTGCATGCTATTTCACAGCTGATACCTCTTCCAAAAAAAAAGGAAAAAACTGGTATTAATTGCAAAAGTTTCACAGATGTCTGCAGCAGTTGACCAGAGCTCTTGGGTTATTGCTTGTCAGACTATTAATGGGTTTGCCTAACCATGACAGTCATTACTTTTCCCCCTCCTGTGAGCTACTTTCTGTGTAATTTATGCATAGGTTTTGCCAAGATTTGACAACTTTCAGGATATTAACATAAAATTACACTGCAGAGCTGAACAATGGGTGGCTTTAAAATTAGCCCTGGTGAAAACCAATCAAACGCAATTGGCTTTTCCTTTGCAGTGCTCGGAAGTTTATTATTGCTGTCTTTCTTTTCCACATCTAAGATTTCATGTTGATGGTTGTACCGATTAGAGGAAGGAGAAAGGGCTGAGAGGGCGTGGCATCCTATGACCTTGGAGATGGTCTCTGCAACCCGCGCACACTCTCACCAGCTGCCACACTGAACAAAGGCTTAAACGAACCTGTGCGGCAGCCATTCTTGAAATTTACCAAAACACACCCACCTTTTGAAGCTCATCCGAGAGGGGAACTTTTCTTTGCCATCTCTCGGCTGCACACAGCTTGCTCAGTGAATGCCATTACAGAATGCGATGTGCGTGTTAATAAGCCAGGACATCTGGTAACCAGCTTTTTTCTGATTCATTAACTGACTCTGCTTCTGTGGCCAGGGGGGACGAGAGGAAAAACTGGAAGGTTTTGCTTTTAGCAAACGGGTACTTGATGTCTGTCTCGCTTCTTTGGTCTAGCGTCAACTTCACTCCGAGGTTAGCATTTCAATGTAGCAACCTTTGGTAAGCAGTGTGCCGCATAGAAAGCCAATAGCGCTTAAATCATTCTATATCGTTTGAGAATGTAGAATAGGGGAAAGAAATCTTAGGTCTTACCAGCATAAATCCTCTTTCAAAGAATGAAGGAAATGAAGGACTTGCTTAAGGTCACACAGGCACAGTTGTAGCACAGCAGGGCCAGAATGCAGGGCTCTTGACCCCCCTCCCCTGCCCTCTTTTAATTAACTTTTGTTTCTTACTCATTTACTCTTAATTTTTAGGTCAGTAAACACTGTGTGCTTGATTTTTCCTTTTCTACCTTGTGTTAATACACCTTTAGAACATGGGCGCGCATTGCAGGGCTAAATCGGTCCTCCTGCCTCCCCTGGACAATGATTAGGGACTCCCTCCAGCATTTGTAAGAGGTACTTAGGGATAGTTAATTCAAACTTCTGAAGAATGGAGACCAATTCAGGTTGTGAACACCCTAGGGAGTACAATTAACTAACTAGAATACAATGAAAAAAGTCAAACGGAAAATTGAGGAAGGTTATGAAAACCTCCCAATGATCAAGATACTCAAAATTAAAAAAAAAAAAAAAAAACTATAATCCCATCAAAAAGTTGTTTTTTTTTGTTTTTGTTTTTTAAAGAAAAACCTTATTGAAGTAAACCAGGTCCAGTGAGTGAGTAAGAGAAGTCTGAGTTTACCGTACATGTTGGGGGATGAAACGGACAATGAAGTTTCCATATGTTGCTTTTATGCAGTAATTAGAAACTGTCACACACGGTTTCATTTTTTCATTTCCTTGGGCTTATTTGCATGTTGGAACTTCCTTAGGACAGAATGAAGAGTATCAAACTGGCACCCAGTTGAAACAAGGAGCAGCGGCTTGAGGGCCCCTCCGCACCTCGGAGGCAGGACGCGAGCCAGAGCCAGGTAGTGCGGAGACCGCACAGCCAGGCGGGGAGGGGAGCAGCTGCCCTGGAAGGTCTACCCGCCCTGCAATGGGTCATTACGGAGCACTTTGGCTACTCTGAGCTGATCTCCCACTTAAAGTACCTTCATTCCATTCCAATTATCTTTCCTTCACTATTTTCATGGTCAGACTTGAAATCAGGTAGCTTATAATCCCTATTGTCGAGTGCTCCCCATGGGGTCTTAGCAAATCAAAATAACCGTTTCATATCTGGACTGTCATACAAGATTTTTTTTTTCTATTTCTAGAACTCATCAGCACTGTAAAAAGAGAGAGAGAGAATAGGTCAAGCAGTTTCCATTGCATTAGGATTGTGGCTAGGGCTAAACTATCTAGAACTCTTTTGAATATCATCTGTGCTCTAATAGAGTGTTGCTTTCTACTGAACTGTTACTGATAACTTACCAATCCCAGGAAGTTGGGGGCTGAAGGAAACTCTATTTGTCTAAGATGGATTATCTATCTGGACACCTATTTAACTAAATACTTAAATCAGCAGTCCCCAACCTTTTTGGCAGCAGAACCAGTTTCATAGTAGACCATTTTCCATTGACCAGCTGTGGGGTGGCTTCAAGATGAATCAAGTCAATACTGTCCACCTCAGCTCATCAGGCATTAGATTCTCATAAGGAGCATGCAACCTAGATCCCTATGGGGCAGTTTACAGTAGGGTTGGTGCTCCTATGAGAACCTAATGCCATCCCTGATCTGACCGGAGGTGGAGCTCAGAGGGAGATGCTAGTGATGGGGAGAGGCTGTAAGTTCAGACCCCCACTGGCTGACCCACCGCTCACCTCCTGCTGTGTGGCCTGGTTTCTAACAGGCTACTAATCAGTACTGGTCTGTGGCCTGGAAGCTGGGAATGCAGACTTAAGTGATCTAGAACCATGAAAGGAGTTGAATTATAAAGGCAAGATTCCACTTACAACACAGTGAAGAATTTCCAAATGTCACATTTTGGTAAGAAAGAAATTTCTTGATAAGTTTAAAATGCCATTTTAATTAAACCCTTTAATTTATTTGATTAGGAATACAGATAAACAGAGAAAAAATAAAAGAAATCTAATAATCCCATTTTAAGTGGCAAGCATTATTACTATTGTATTACTTGTCATTTGACTTTCTTTTTAATATAAGTAGGAATATGTTTTATATTTAAATTTCTTCTCAGAAAATGACTAATAATAAAGCTAGTATTTTACAATACTTTTCCAGCATGAAAGGCATCAAGTGTGTTTGCTCGTGACAAATATTTCTACTATATCATTTTAATGACTGCATAGTATTCTAGAATATAGGTATTCCCTGTTTTACTTAGGAAATCTTTTTTTAGGCATGTAGGTTGTGTTACAGTTTTTCCTATTATAATCAACGGAATGAGGAAATACCTATATTTGGCATGTTTTTATTTCCCTGGGATATATTTTCAGAAGTAGAAGTACTTAGTGAAAAGGCTATGCCCATTTTTAAGGCTTTTGATACATTTTGCCAATTGCCTTCCAGAAAAGTTGTATTAATTTAGAATCCCACCAGCAGTGCATGGGGCACTGGTTTCCTTGGTCCCCTGCCAGCACTCAGCATTATGGTTCTTTTTAATCTTTGCTCATCTGAGGAGTGAAAAATGGAGTCTCTTTGTTGTTTTTAATTAATTCATTCTTGAAACCACCAACATTTCTGAAGATAGACTGGCACCCACTTGCTCCCGTACATGAGTGCACGTGTCAGTAGTTACACCTGGAAGTCATTATTACTTGTAGTTTATAGCTGTGTCATTGTTTTATAGCAGGTTCAACTAATCTATGTAGACCACAGAACTGTTTGCTCTGCACACAAAATACTGATTTATGAAAGGAAGCATGGAGGCTATCTTATTCTTCATCCCTGGGAAAATACAAAAGACAACAACACTTAAAAACCATACTTTGGTCAATGCTAAAGGAGAAAGGAGTGAAATGCCTGAAAGATAACCCTTGGTCCGCCCTGGGAAAGGCATCCGTTGGCTAAAGCAAAGCTGCTGGAGGTGGCTGTGTTGGTATCTGTAACATGATGATGTGTGAAGTGAAAAAACGAATCCTATTCCTCAGGAGAGTCCTGCATATGTCAAGTATATTGTCTCATTAAGCCAATCCATTTATCAACCCACTGAATGCCAATTAAATTGCACAGGATGGTGCAGGTATATGGTAGGCTGTTGGTGCCAAACTTTATTACAGCTGAGCTTTCCTGGCGCAGTATGTTCCACCCAGCAAAATGGCAGGCATATCAAAGCCAAATTAAATGTTCTTGAAATAATGCCGTTAAAGAGGACGAAATGCCACAGCCTGGCAGAAAAAAACATGAAATGTAATGTCAGTTCTTAGTGTACTTTTAGTTCCAATGAAGATGTCAAGGCTCGGATCCAGCCAGTGCCAAATGTCTTCACAGCGTGCAAATTAGATCAGTGTAATTTCATCAGGAGAATGATCAGACTCTGCTGTAGTTATGGCTGAATTCTCTGCTTCTGCCGAGGGCTGGGCCGAGGACAGTGGGGCCCAGCTGAGTTCATGCTGCTGTCCTCAGAAAGAGACAACTGGATTTAACAGATTGCTCTCTTGATGCCACTGCAGAAAGGCAGTTCCACCTCTCAGCAATGTTACTCACTCGAGAGTAGATTATGACATATTTGTTTGGAATTTTTAAAAATCTGGCTAGCGAAAATTAAACCCCAAGTAAGTTAAATACCAAACCCCTGGACAAAGGGCACCATAAGCAAAAGAGGTTTATGTTTGTGGCTAAACATGAAATTTGTATAAAAACATATCAGTTTTGGTATTAAATACGTAAGACATTCAAATTCCAGATATGTTTGGAAGTATGCAGGGTGGACATAAAGTTCATGTGCAATTTAAAGTTACAACTATTTTAAATTGCATACAAACTTTATGTCTATCCTGTATGTATATAATACACTGATATAATGATAAATACTTTAAGAATGAATAAAAGCATAAGTTGCTGATACAGAGTAAAATATACCGAAACTGCTACAAAACAGAAGATCAATGATAATTCTGTGACTAATTTTCAGTGTTAAGTATAAGAAAAATTGAACAGAGTTCAGATCTTGGGAAGGAAACTGTAAATGATCTAACTCGTAGGCTCTTTGGAATAAATAGGAAAAAACAATTTTGTAACAAGAGAAATCACTTATTATCATGAAATTCTTACCCATTTTGAAATGATTTTTTAATGTAGCACTGTTACAAAACTCCTGAAATGATATTTTAGTTTAAAAATAAAATTTTCACATATCTTTTTTTTTTTTTACCACAGCAATAGTATCCTAGAGCAAAAGGGTTCCTCTTTTTATAAGGATCATAGAATAAACATTGTAAAATATTAAGCAAATAAGTATTAAAACAAAGCAGTTCATTATAGCATTAGCAGAATGCATATGGTTTGAAGGGCTAAAAATCAACTACTACAGCTTCTTTAAACATGAAACTCTGAGAATTCTCCACCTGTTCTTGGGAATGCTGGAATTCTGCTTTGTTTTTAGTAAGGATATGGTAACAAATTCAAAGAGGAATTCTGACATATATTTAAGGCAGAAGACACATTTTGTAAACAATGGGACTCTAATTTAAAAAAATCAAATACTCACTAAAGACTAGAAAAACATTACTAGTTGTTATGTCTGGATGGTGAATTATCAGTAATTTTTATTTCCTCTACAGTTGTTAGCCTTAAGAATAATATATCATGAGCATTTTTATGCCATTAAGCAGTCCTCAAATTATTTTAATGCTACAGAATATTATGTGTAACATTCCTATAATCTAACATTTGTATCAGTATTTATTGATTTACCTTCACAATGAAAATTCTTACAAATAAACCTTTGTCCATATTTAATTAATCTTTTGGAAAGATTATAGTGCCACTATAAAGTGGCATTGTTGAATTAAAGGTATGAATTTTTAAGGTACTTATTACTACTGTTCAGAAACTACCTAAGAACCTACAATTCATAGCTCCAAGTTAGACAATACCTTTACAAAACCAGATCTATAAATGCCTCATTTTTATATTCTAATAGTTATATTCTGACTTCTACATTGCAAGCCTTAATTTAATGAAAATGGGAGAAAGAATAATTTCAAACACTAAAGCTGTGAAGTCTGAGAGTACAACAGAGGCTGCCTTTCTCCTGTTGTTATTCACCACTGAAGGATGTGCTCTGTGCTCTGTTACTAGGAAATAATTGAGACAGTTTTGAACATGCTAAAAAACATTATTCTAGAACAGCGGTTCTCAACCTGTGGGTTGCAACCCACAGGAACTGTATTAAATGGCTGTGGCATTAGGAAGGTTGGGAACCACTGTTCTAGAACATTCTCCCAAGGCTTGAAGTGATTTCAACATTAACTATGTATTTAATCAATATAGACAAACCAATAATTTACCACAAACTAGTGTTTCTTTGAATTGCTTTTCATTCCTGTGTATCTCTTTAGAATCATTTAGACCCTCTGCTGTAGAACTTTCTTTATTTCCTATTTTAGCAATAGGCACAGGACCTAAGGCTATCAACAGAGCTTGCCAAGACCCCAGATGCCAAGCCTTGGAACATTCTAGCAACAACATCTGGCCTTTTGGTGAGCTCCACAGGCAGTTGTGCACTCAGCTCAGAACTGCCTCTGGGGATGTCTCATGGTCAAACCATCTATGGATACTTGGGCTGGCATGCTCTCTGAGGAACCATTTGTCTTTCTGCTCACATTGAGTATATACCAGATAAAATTAGAACTATTATGTGGGAAAATAATGTTTTCTACGCAAAATGATTTGTTTTAAAATCTTAATTCTTTAATTGGCAGTGTTGCATTCCAACTTAGTTTCCAATTGTTTGTAAATTTTTCTCAGGATTGAGGACAGACACTGACTAGTTCAATTTAGGGTAAATTTTTGACAAATGCACCAAATTTATGAAAGTTGGCCAGATTTGATCTTGGAAGTAGCTTAAAATACTGATGATAACTGATGATGATGATGAGAGGATGAGTATTAAAACTTCCAAGACATTTCTTCAGAATAATCTTCCTAGTTTACTGTGTCAAAAGCATTGACACAGCATTATTGCTCTGACCCAATACAATAGATAGTTAGCTTTCTAAATCAATAGCCTTGTACAGATTGGTTTTAATGTCTTTTCTAGTCGAAAGATTAAAATCTATGTCCAAATTAAAGTTATTATCAATTTAGCATAAAAAGTAATCCCAAATGTTTTCCTTTTTGGTCATGCAAGATTAACCATACTCAAGAAAAAATGCAATTAAATTAAAATATTTCTATTCATCAAGGGAAACAAAGTATTTACGAATGTTGTGCATAGGATGTGGGGAAAGAGATCAAATACCCCATCAAAACACAGACTTCTTCAGATAAATATGGAGTCTGATAACTAAGTTCCCAAACTCATCCGAGAAGAAGTGCTACATACGTCATTGCTGAATCTCGTTATGGTTACCTTCGGAGTACTTTCCTTGGAAAGCTGTGCACCAATGCCAGGGCCTAGTCTAGTCTTCAAAGCAAGTTTGGAACATCAAAGCTGTTGTCATGATATCCTGAATGTCATCAAAATATATTCCTTTCAATATTTTTTTTATCTTTGAGTAATGAAAAAAAAGTCATTTGGGGCCAGATAAGGTGAATAGAGAGGGCATTCCAACACAGTTATTTGTTTACTGGGTAAAAAGTCCCTCGTGATCAATCCTATGTGAGCCAGTGCATCGTCATGATGCAAGAACCATGACTTTGGTGGCCAAGATTTTCAGTTTAGATTTTCTGTTTCTCTGTTGATGTTTCTGTGGTCTGCTATGCTTCTCACAGTCAGCTGATGATTTTGGCATACAATTTCATGAATTTTTGCAATTTTTTTTATCAGTTCTTCTCATTATAGGTAGCCTTGACCTCTCTTTGTCAGTGATGTTTTTTCTTCCCTTAGAAAAAAATGTTCAATCCATTTGGACACTGCTATTTTCTTCAGCACATTATTCCCATAAACTTAAACTAACATGTCCCCGATTTCACTTCCACTCTTGCCAAGGTTAACAAGAAATTTAATGTTTGTTCATTGCTCTAATTCAAGCTCCAACATTTTTATGATGGTACAAAACAGGCAACAATAATAAATGCCACTCAGTAAGATATCACCACACATAGACATGAACACAGCTGTGAGATACTGATATACCAAAGTTAGGAAACCTTTTAATGTTGTTTGTATAGTATTGCCATCGTAAGTGCACAGTGGAAAGTTCATGAACTTAGTTGACAGGTCTCGTATGCTGTCATTTTTGGAAATTGCTGAATTAGGTTTCTTATTAAATTCAAATTATCATGACATTACTATGCAATTTATTTTCATCGATAATGAAGTGTTCAAAATTTCACACATCCTTAAAGGTATAGTTCTGCATAAATTGTTAAAAGCAGAAATTTGTTTTTATTCATTTTGAATGTGTAATTTTTTAGTATTTTTTTGTTGGAAAATAGTTAATTTAATTTAATTTAATTTAATTTTTTGTTTGGGATTCATTGAGGGTACAAAGAATTAGGTTACACTGATTGTGGTTGTTAGGTAAAGTCCCTGATGTAATTGTGTCCTGCCCCCATGAGGTGTGCCATACACTGTGACCCCTCATTCCCCCTGTCCCCTCTCCCTAATCCCTTATTCCCCTACCCACTCCTTGTATTAGATCATTTATTGCCTTTTGGATTCTTGCTTCTCCATTCTTATGATGCCTTACTAAGAAGAATGTGTTCTATCTCCATCTAGATTAATACAAAAGATGTAAAGTCTCCATTTTTTTGGTGGCTGCATAATATTCCATGGTATACATATAGCATGTTAATTCATTCCTGGGTTGGTGGGTATTTAGGCTGTTTCCACATTTTGACAGTTGTAAATTGAGCTGCAATAAACAGTCTTGTGCAAACATCCTTATGATAAAAGGATTTTTTTTCCTTCTGGGAAGATGTCTAGTAATGAGATTTCAGGATCAAATGGGAGGTCCAATTTGGGCTCTTTGAGGATTCTCCATACTTCCTTTCAAAAAGATTATATTACTTTGCAGTCCCACCAGCAGTGTAAAAGACGTTCCCTTCTATCCACATCCATACCAGTATCTGCAGCTTTGAGACTTTGTGATGTAGGCTATTCTCACTGGGGTTAGGTGATATCTCAGGGTGTTTTTGATTTGTATTTTTCTGATGATCAGGGATAATGAGCATTTTTTCAAATGTTTGTTAGCCATTTGCCTGTCTTTGTCAGAGAAGGTTCTGTTCATGTCTCTTGCTCAGAGGTAGATGGGATTGTTTACTCTTTTTCTATTGATTAACTTGAGTTCTCTATAGATTCTAATTATAAACTCTTTTTCAGATTGATACTTTACAAATATCTTTCCCCATTCTGAAGGTTATCTTTTAGCTTTACTTATTGTGTCCTTAGCTGTGCAGAAGCTTTTCAGCTTAGTTAAGTCCCCTTTGTTAATTTTTTTTATTGTTCTGATGGCTGCTGAAGTCTTTGTTCTAAAATCTTTCCCCAGTCCAATGTCATCAAGAGTTTTCTCCCCACACATTCTTCTAAGATTTTTATTGCTTCATGTCTTGGATTTATATCTCATTTATCTTGATAATTTTTTAGTATTTTTTTAAAGGAAAAATTATATAATATTTGAGTTAAAATATTGAATGAGTGATTAGTATCTTCTGTCATAGATGCAAATTGTAAATGTTTAAACATTTTATTTCTACAATAAAATCAGTGGTACTTCCTATTAGATATAAACTGAATCTTTACTTACCTATCAAAATAAATAAGAAAAATTCTTGCTACAAGGACCATTTAGTAAAATGTGGTTAACCTATGATATCTGAGTGATTAAAATTGAGGATCACTATGAAAATTCACAAGTAAACCCAATACAATAGGAATCATTGATTGGGTACTAAAATTGTAGCAAATAGTCACCTGAAGACATTTAGGTTTTGGTATTTCTTTTGTTAAAGAGGTAGTAGTTTCTTTTCAGACACAAGACTTTGAATCAAATTTGTCATAAATGGTTTAATATATCCTGTTCTATACTACATTCAACTTGCACAAAACTATGTCTAATCACTATATGAATCAGACAACTAAGAGGGAGCTCTTGTTTGCACTTGGCACCAGGCTCAGATTCAACAATGACAAAAAAAGCACTGAACCACATTTAGATTTTTCCCTTTCTATTCAAACCAGTTCTTTTTCATTCAATTCTCCTATTCTCTTTTTAGTCTAAACAAGCTGAGAACACTTTTACCTCCTGACCCTACTGCAAAAAACAAATGTTTGAGCAGAAAATTAGCAACTCAAAAGTGGTAGGATGACAATCTATATTTCCTTTGGCCCTGTCACAGCTGATCCCTCAGTCCCATACTTCTGTCCTGGTTTGAGAATGGCAACGGCAACAGCATGGCAGTCTCCAGCCAGTGTCCCAGACTAAAGCAATAGGCCATGGCATGGGTATGGACGGAAGGTGGAGCAGGGAAGGAGAGACATGGCATAATTGGAAGGGTCACTATACTCTAATAAATAGAGAACAATGAAGTTGCAAATTAAGTATGAGGTGACAACAGTCAGGTCTTGAAATGCTACCAGTAGAGTTGGAATTAAAAAGTAATGATAGCTTATTGTACAGAAAAGTGACACTTTTGCAACTTCCAGCTGCTTGGAAGATCCTGGTTTTTGTCTTATCTGTATTATCTCTTTCTTTATGCTTTTTCTGCCCATACCTTTTGTTGTCTTCTCTTAAAAAGCTCTCACAGATGACACTGGCAAAATGGTGGAGTAAGGACCTCCAAAAATTCTCTCCCTTACAAAAGCATTGAGAAACTGGCAAAAATGGGCCGAGAGGGCAGAGAAAGAACAGATGCTCTCACATGCTCCATAACTGGGAGCTGAGCACCCTTTGCCTCCTCAAGGAATTGAGCAGAATAGACACCACACATGCCACCTGAGAACCAAATGGCATCTGTCTCAGTGGGTCCTGAGCAGGGAAAGATCCCTGGGTCTTCAGTGGCTTGACTATATGCCTCTATCCCCCAAGTCCCCAAGCTCCACCCCCGAGGGTCCCATGCCAACAGGCCCTGCCCCACTCATGAACTGCCTGTGCCTTCTACAGACCTCTTCTTATTCTCACTGAGTAGGGGAGTGCCCATCAAAGGAGAATAAGTGTGCTGAAATTCTATCTGTCTTGAGTTAAAGGAAGTAGTTTCAGATGGAAAGAAAAAAGGTGAAAAAATAAGCTAGTTTGATACCCCAAAAGATCACAATAGATCTACAGCAATAGATCCCAACCAAAATATTGTGAAAACGTCAGAAATGGGATTCAGAAAAGGGATGGCAGATGAGATGAATGGCATTGAAGAGAAAGTTGGAAACCAACACAGAAAAGCCAAAAAATATTTCAGAGCATTAGTGGAAAAAGTGAAAAAGTCACTTAATAGCTAGACAATATTAGAAAAGATATGACAGAAGTGAAAAGGTCATTTAGGGAATTTCATAATATAGCAGAAAGCTTCAACAATAGGCTATACCATCAGGAAAAAAAAAAAAAAAAACCTCAGAACTTGAAGACAAGGCTTTTGAACTAACCTATTTAGTCAAAGTCAAAGATGCAGAAAGAAGAATAAGAAAAATTAATAAAGAAATACGGGACTATGTGAAATGAACCAATATGCCAATTATAGATATCCCTAAGGTAAAAGAAGAAAAATTAGAAAACATGGGGAATCTATTCAAGGGAATTATTAAGGAGAATTTCCTTGTTATCACCAGAGATTCAGATATCCAGATATAAGATGGCCATCAAACTCTGGAAAGATGCAGAGCAAATGACGCCTCTCCAGAACACATAGTCATTAACCCGGTGACAGTCAAAATGAAGGAGAAGATTCTCTAAGCAGTAAGACAAAACCAACACCTGTTCTATAAAGGAAAAGCTCAAAACCATTAGGCTAACAGCAGACTTCTCAGCAGAGACCTTACAAGCCAGAAGGGATTAGGGCCCCATTTCAAGTTTTCTTAAATAAACAAAAAATATTGTCAATGAAGAATTTATATCTAAATAATAAAGTTTCATAAATGATGGAGAAATAAAAACTTTTCCAGATAAACAAACATTAAGGGAATTTGTCAATATAAGTTTGCCCTGCAGGAAATAATCCAAAGTGTATTATAAATAGAACAATACGGTAGATATCAACCAGTGTAAAAACACCTGAAAAATTAATGTTCATAGCTCTTAAAAAACAATCACACAAGAGGGAAAATAAAACCAGATATCATTCAACATAATGAACAGAACAGTATCCCACGTATCAATACTACCACTGAACACAAACATTCTTAATGCACCACTTAAAACACAGGCTTGCTAAATGGTTGAAAAAACATCAGGCCCAGTATGTGTTGTCTCCAGGAAATACATCTAACTCACAAGGACTCTCACTGTCTCAAAGTAAAGCAGTGGGAAAAAGTATTCTATGCAAATGGAAACCAAAAGCGAACAGGCGTATCCATTCTCATAACAGAAAAAATAGGTTTTAAATCCACAATGGTTTTAAAATAGACAAAAATGGTCTTTATATAATGACAAATAGAGTAATTCGACATAAAGGCATACCAACTCTAAATATATATGCACCTAATATAGGCACTCCAGATCCACAAAGCAAATTCTACTAGATCTAAGGAAAGAAATAAACAATAGCATCATAATGGCTGGGAACATTAACACTGCACTGACAGAACTACACAGATTATTGAAGCAGGAAACCCAAAAAGAAACACTGGGTTTAAATGATACTCTAGAAAAAATGGACCTAACAGACATGTTCAGAGCATTCTACCCCAAAACTAATGAATATGTATTCTTCTTATCAATGTGTGGAACATTTTCCAAGACTGTTCATATATTAAGCCACAAAATAAGGTTAAATTCAAAAATATAGAAAACACACCTTGTATATTCTCAGACCACAGTGGAATAAAACTATAAAACAAATCCAAGAGAAAAACTCTACTCTTCAAAGGGATGGAAATTAAACAACCTGCTGCTAAATGATCCCTGGGTCAATGATGAAATTAAGATGAAATCAAAAGATTCCTTGACTGAATGACAAAGGAAACACCAGCTTTCATAATCTATAGATACAGCTAGGCAGTCCTAAAAAGAAATTTCAAAGCCTTAGATACCTACATCAAAAAGATAGAAAGATCACAAATTAATAACCTAAGGTCACCCCTCAAAGAACTACAAAAAGACAAAAACAAATCTAACACCAGCAGAAGAAAAGAAATAAGTTTCAAAGCAGAACTAAATGAAATGGAAACCAAAACAAGCAATATGAAGAATCAATGAAACAAAAATTTGGTAATTTGAAAAGATAAACAAAATCAATAGACCACTAGTCAGATTTATTAGAAATATAAGAGAAAGGACTCAGATAAGCTCGATCAAAAGTGAAAAAGGAGACATTACAAATGACATCACAGAAATACAAAATATTATCTGCAAACACTATAAAAACTCCTATACACACCAACTAGTAAATGTAGAGGAAATGAATAAATTCAATTCTAACACTGAACACAAATGTTGAGTTTGTGTGACTCACCATTTGTAGAATGACTGTCAGAGCTACCATCTCTGGGTTTTGGCCCACAAAAACACTCAACAAAAATAATGAACACCATTCAGCAAGACACCACTGTATGGTGACATAAACACAGTTGGGAACTAAACTGTGGACACACAGGCACAAAGGGATATAAAGAACAATGGAAAATAAGAAGTGAAGTGGGAGAGGAATGAGGGGCAAACACTATCAGGTACAAGGAACGCTATTATGGTGAGATGCACACTAAAGCTCTATCATAAGTAAGGTATTTATAACAAAAACATTTGTATTCCCTTATGGAAATCTTAAAAATTGAATGGGAGAAGATATTTGCATATTACAAATATGAGAAAGTCCTAATAACCATATTATACTAAGAGCTCAAACTATTGACAAGGAAAGAGCAAACAACCCCAGTTATCCCTGGGCAAGAGACATGAACAGAATAACCCTCTCCCAAGAGGACAGATGAATGACCAAGAAACGCATGAAAAACTGCTCATCATCCCTAATTATCAGAGAAATGCAAATTAAAATGACCTTGAAATATTACCTAACTCTAGTGAGAACAGCCCACATCACAAAGTCCCAAAATTGTAGACACTGGCCTGGTCATGGAGAGAAGGGAACACTTAAACACTGTTGGTGAGATTGCAAACTAATACAGTCCCTATGGAAAGAAGTATGGAGAATCTTCAAAGAGGTAAAAGTAGACCTTCCATTTGACCCTGCATCTCATTAATAGGTATCTCCCAGAAGAAAAACAACCATTTTACCATAAGGACATTCACACAAGAATGTTTATTGCAGCTCAATTTACAATCACCACAATATGGAAACAACCCAACTGCCCATCAACTCACAAATGGATAAATAAATTATGGTATATGTATACCATGGAATAGTATTCAGCCATAGAAAAGATGGAGACTTTACATTTTTTGTATTTATCTGGATGGAGTTGTAGAACATCCTTCTAAGTTAAGTATCACAAGAATAGAAAAGCAAGAATCCAACGTAGTCAATTCTAATATGAAGGCAGTAGATGAACTAATATAAGGTGGGGGGTAGGGGAATGAACAAGTGGGGAGAGGAGAGGAGGGAGGGAGATGACAGGTCACGGTGTATGGCACACCTCTTGGGGGCAGGACACAATTATAAGAGGGACTTTATCTAACAAATGCAATCAGTGTAACCTAATTCTTTGTACCCTCAATGAATCCCAAACAATAAAAAAATTAAATTAAAAAACTAATACATGAATTCAGCAAGATTGCAAGATACAATATACAATAATCAACTACATTTCTACACATGAGCAATAAACAATCTGAAGATGAAATTCTTTAAAAAAATTTCATTTGCTTTTCTCACACCATATTTAAAAAAAAAATACTCAAAATGAGTCATACACCTAAATATAAGACTTAAAACTATAAGACTTGTAGAATTAAATATAGGTATATCTTTATTACATCTTTATTAAGATATAATTTATAAAGATATAAAGATTTAGAATTAAATATAGGTATATCTTTATTATGTCACTTGCATGTGACAACTAAAGTACAAGCTATAATCAATAGATAAATTGAATTTCATCAATATCCAAAATGTGGTTCAAAGGACAGTATCAAGAAAATGAAAATACGCAGTATGGGGAAATATTTGCATATCATTTATATGATGAGTGTCTAGTATTCAGAACATAAAACTGTTGCAACTCACCTATTTTTTTAAACCATACAACTTATAAAGGGGGAAAGGAATAGACATTTCTCCAAAAAGTAAACAAATGGCTAACAAGTGCATAGAAAGATGCTGATTGTCATTAGCCTTCATGGAAATACAAATCAAACTATCATTTAACACCCATTAGCATGGCAATAATCAAAAAGATGGATGATTATAATGTCAAGGACATTGATAAACTGGGACCCTCATATACAGCTGGTGGGAAGGTAAAATGGTGCAGCCACTTTGGAAAACAGTCAGGCTATGAAGTTAAACATAGAATCACCATTTGACCCAGATATTACATTCCAAGAAAATTTAAAACATATATCCCTACAAAAAGCTATACATGAACATTCATAATAACTTTAATCAGAATAGTCAAATAGAGGGAATAAACCAAATGTTTATTTGCTGATGAATTCATAAACAAATGTGACATAACCACATAAAGAAATATTTATCAGCCATAAAAATGAATAAAGTATCAACTTATTCTACAACATGGATGAATCTTAAAAACATTATGCTAAATGAAAGAAATAAGATGCAAAGGTCTCATATTATTTCATTTATATCAAATATCTAGAATTGGCAAAACTATAGAGACAGAAAATTGACTAGCTGGCCAAGGGCTGGAAGAAGGGAAATGGGAAATAACTACTAACAGGCTTGGGGTTTCTTATTAGACTGAAGAAAACATTTTAGAATTAGTGATGATAGGTGCATAATCTTGTGACTATATGAATAATAACTGAATAGTACATGTTAAAATAGTGAATTGTATCATATATGAATTAAATCTTAATTAAAGAAGATTCTCTTGCCCCTGTCATCTACCCATTCCACAATTAGTGGTCATAGTTTTAAGTATGGTAAGGAGTAGTACTCACATTCTCAGGCAAGAAATGCTTTTAATTTCCTTTTCACCGTATCAAGCCTTTAGGTAGCCCATGTGCAGAGGAAGATACTGCACCCTCTCTTAGCCCTCAGTGTACCAACATCTTATACAACTGAGACCATGTTATTAATGTCACAGATATAGATAAGCTAGGAGAGAAAATAGATTTTTTGAAGGCAAGAATGTCATTTCTGATTCAAGAACACCCATAGGCTCTCTATTACCTTCAGGAAAAAGTCTACATTACTTATTACAGTCTGCAAAACCTCTACGATTCCACCCTCAATTTTCCTGGAGTTATACATGCACTCTCTAAACTCCAGTCACATTAAATTTCTGTTTTCTGAACACACTAAGATTTTTCATGTTCTAGAACCTCTAAATATACTTTTACTTTGAGCTGGAAAATAGGATGCTGATGAATTTAGAAAATTATTTAGAAAATAAGTAGTTTTCCTTAAAACAATTTTACAGGTTTCCCTTCTTTAAAATCACAGATTAATGGCTCAGTGGTTACTATATCTAATCAACAGTAATTGTGGGTCTATTTTCTTTAATAAACATGACCTTACAGATTTTGCCAGAAATATGTACAAAGTCATCATTCTACATATTAAGTTATGTTGAGAAAAATTACCCCAAATTTAGGACTAAGACAAAAGGAAGACTGCATGTTTTTCAATGTCATACTGGAGCATGAAGCGTTGTCTGTGGAACCATTCAAGGATTAGTTGATTGTTGAGTGGAAAGGACTTTTGTTTGTTTGGCTATTAACCACTCAGTAAGGCCCAGACTCTGTGAAACATCCTGCTACTTCGTGGATTTTTATTTTGTAGAGCTGCAAATGAGCTCTTCTTGGTAGAATGGTTAAACATGAATGTTATGGTTTTATTGATTATAGAATATTATTCTGTTTTGTAGATAACCCAGAAATTTTATTCTAATTTTTCTTTCATCATTTCCTATAAATGTTCAGGTCCTCAAATACTCTTTGAGCCAATTTTATCATCCCGCCTGTTCCTTTATTAGTGAGTTGAATGAATCTTTGATGTATTCTCATTCCATATTTGTATTAGAGTTATGTCATTTCATCTTATGTTATAGTTTTACATTATGTTCTAAACTAAGTTGTCCAGTTTCCAGCAGTCTTTCTAAGAGTTGTGTTATAATTCATTTGTATCAACTCCAAAATATTTTTCAGAAAAAAAAACTATGTTTAAGTTAAAAAAGAGCCTGTACATTTGAAAACAACCCACTTTCTCAAGGTCTAATGCATTAAGTATAGGCGATAAGCAAAGAGCCTTCTAGACAAGTACCCCTTTCTGCATCTGTTTCTTCCAAGACTGTAACTGAAATGTCCTGTTTTCGCCCACAGGCAGGTCCTTGATGAGATATTGAGAACTGAAGAAATAAAGGACTCTAATTTAACTGATGTAGTAGCAAATTTGATTAATGGAATATATGCAAAAATTTTTAACTAACTCATTGCCCTTAATTGAATACCTAATTTAAGATTTTTATAAACAAGGACATGTAATATGCAACCTTTTATCTATTCCTTCTTGTTTTGAAGACACATTTATTTTGGGAACTACATAAATTGTAATACCTCCTCAAGGCACTTTTTATCCAACTAATATTAGCAAAAATGCTTTTGAATGAAATTTTCTAATACAGAAAAATGCCAAAATGGTAGAATAACCAAAAGAACATGCAGTTTGAAGTTTTGGAATATTCATTTACAATGATTACCCAGATAAAAAGTATTAAAGGGAAAGAAAATGCAGCAAAAGGAGGAAAAACTCCAAAAAGATATAATTAAATTAAAAGATGATGACAGACACAATGTAGAATGTATATGGGTTTCAACAAAAAGAAAAGAAAGGAAAGGGAGGCTATCACCAGTTTCTTTAAAGCCATGAGGCTTCAGGATAACTCTGGAGCCAAGTGGACTGATACTTAAGATATTCTGGTCCTGGTACTTTCTGAGTGTAGGATAAAGCATAGGGTTAAAAGTGCTAGGCACTAGGAACAGAGTAATCTGGGGGAAAAGCTAAGTATCACTGCTGGCCCTAAGTACTAAAAACAATACTCACTAGACACAGCATACTGTCATATTTTCTCAGTGATACCATCAAAGCAAGACAGAAGAGCAGTAAACAGAATGTGGTAAGAGTTCAACCATGCAGCTAAAGACAACTACCTTAACTTTTACTCTCTCTTTGAAGCTTTCACTGTGCTGTATTTTCTCATGCCCCAGACTTCAATAAAAGGCAGTGAGGATCATCAGAGGGAGCTGCACCCTTGTGTCTCCATGTGGAGTGCTTGGGGTATTGGCCTCCCCTGATCCCTCAGTTCAGTGCAAATGGACTGAGTAGGAATTATTCACTTGTGTGGAGTTGCACAGATGCAGAGTTTTAAGAATTTTATTTTATCATTAAGTATAACACATACATTAATAATAATAAATGAGCATCCACGTACCCACCATCCAACTGGAAAAGAAAAAGATATTCTAGTCCTTGGATTATTATCTTTAATTCAGTGACAACAGACTTATACATGGCCCTGTGTTTAGTTTTTTAATTCCTCTTTTTATAAATTACCTGCGTTTTCAACTTTTTATTTTCTACCATATTTCTATAAAACACCAATAATATCCTACCTCTTATGTTTTTCTTTTAGTTTTGCAGGTTGCTTGTTTTTTTTATATTTTATGTAGGGATAAAAATCATAAATAATTGATATATTTAAAATGGAAATTTAAAATTCTTCATGGAAAATAATTGCTATTTTATAAAAGTTTAAATAATGTGTCAACAAACAGTTCTATTTTAAGTTAACTTGCATCTCATTGGTGGCATATTAGGAAATTGATCTTTAGTTCTAGCTTTAATTCATACAAGAAGTAAAGGATTATGTGTACATAACATTTTTCAATATGTTTAATTGCTGTAGTTGGAGCTTCTTCTATTTCCCTAATGAATTACTTCCCTATTATGAAGAAATGACTCTCTCAAAGGACAATCATTTATTACACCTGAGCCTTCCTGGTCCCAATTGTGCCACATGCTGTTTAATAATTTGCAATGATTTAGGAAGATTACCATAACCACTCAATTACTTAAACAGCGGTTCAGGATGCCATGTATATACCAAGAGGCACAGTCTTACTCTACATTTAGAATTGTCTTGTTAATGAAATAGAATCCAGCAACCTCTATATCCTGAGTATCACACAGACAGCTCACAGGCACTCTAAGAGGAATAAAAGTAGTTCACTCATTTTCTTTGACCCACCTAGGCAAGTGCAGCACAACTACACAATGGAATGTAGCAGGAAGAAAAAGAAGTAGACCAGAAGTTAGAAAATCTGATTTTTAATTCTGGCTCTATTGCTTTCTGGTTTTTAATCCTTGGGCAATAGTATTCTCTGAACTTCAGTTTTATCTTCTTTATAGAAAGTGAGCTATAGCAGATAATTTCTTATGCATTTTTCTAATCAATGGCATACTTCTATGTAACCTACATTATAAAATATGAAAATGTTTGCAAAATGGTACCAGGCATTTATAAAAAATGTCAGTGATTTATTTCCATGTAGCATCCCAAAGCAACATGAAGACAAATTAGTCAAATACTGTAAGGCAGGAGAACTAATTCATTGTAATCACCAGAAAAATTAATTACTTCTAGGGCAATGATAAAGAATTGCTAAGCAATGTACTTTAATATAGCTCCTATAGCCAAATCAATATTTCTGTGAGGAAAAGAGAGATATGTTAATATGTCTAGGTAATGAAATTTGAGGGACAAAGGTATTAATATAAGTGACTTCTGAAGATAAATGTTACTGAATTCACAATTATACCTTGGACTAGTATATATCATAAAGGTATGGAAGAAGCCCCTGCTAATTAATACTTTACACTGTTGAAAGTAAATAGAGTGTATTACATAAACAATATATAATATTCTAAATAAATAGATAAGTTGCCTTGGTATGTAAAAAAAATCCTGATTTATAATAAACACTAATTTTGACTTCATTTATTTACTGTATTATTTCAGTAATAATTTATGTGAAATTCTATGCATTCTCAAAATTCTTTGCCCTTCTTAAGTACATAAGTATTAATTTACATAGACTATAAAGTCTAGGGCAATATTACTATGTAATCCACTTTCCATAGTACATAGTATAGTATAATAGACATTTGAAGTGCTTTTGGCTGCTTCCTTCTACTGTGCAAAGATCATAATAAGTTTTGGAGTTGGAATTTCTAGTTTTATTTGCAGATAATATCTACACCAATACTTAGCAACCCACTTAGAGTTTCTGAGATGTTTCACATGTAAAAGTATGTATAGTAATATTACTCAAGACCTTCTTAATGGGTAATAATCATATGACATTCATTTTTAGGTAGTATATATTTATGCACATTCATTCAAATAAATTATTATTCCCATTTTCATATATATTCCTTAAAAACAATTAGGGCACTTGAAAATTTTCTCAGTAATAAGAGAGGTAGAAATAGGGCGTAGAAAGGGTGGAAGGCCAAAAACAAACATTTTTGCAACTTTTCAAAATATGACAAGTACACTTTATTTTTTTAGAAGCAAAGGCACTGATAATACCTACATTACAGAATGTATGCTTCTTCAGGGAATTAATGCCATAAGTGCTTCTAGTTATTTCTTTAGAACTGCTAAAATAAAAATACCTTATTTTACTTGATTGTAAAAGATATTATAGTTTTGATGCATATTTTCATGCATTTTCTATGATTAGATGAAGAAAACATTTTTTCATAAAAGAATAGGATCCTATATATAAAACATTTTGAAATCTAGATTTTTACTCAAGATGAGAGGCTAATTAAGGACATAAATCCCTTCACCATAGCTTCAAAGAAAATGAAATACCTAGGAATATATCTAACAAAAGAGGTAAAGGACCTCTATAAAGAAGAGTATGAAATTCTAAGAAAGGAAATAGGAGAGGATATTAACAAATGGAAGAAAATACCATGCTCATGGCTGAGAAGAATCAACATTGTTAAAATGTCTATACTTCCCAAAGCAATCTACCAATTCAATGCCTTCCCTATTAAAATACCAACATCATACTTTCAAGACTTGGAAAAAATGATTCTGCATTTTATATGGAACCAGAAAAAAAACCTGAGTAGCTAAGGTAGTTCTTAGTAACAAAAACAAAGCCAGGGGCATCAGCATACCAGATTTTAGGTTGCACTACAAAGCCATGGTGGTCAAGACAGCATGGTACTCGCACAAAAATAGAGACATACACATTTGGAATCAAATAGAAAACCAGGAAATAAGACTAACATCTTACAACCACCTAATCTTCGATAAACCAAACAAGAACATACACTGAGGGGAGGACTCCCTATTCAATAAATGGTGCTGGGAGAACTGGATATCCACATGTAAAAGACTAAAACTGGACCTACTCCTTTCTCCACTCACAAAAATTGATCCAAGATGGATAAATGACTTAAATTTAAGGCATAAAACAACAAAAATTTCAAAGAAAGCATAGGAAAAACATTGGAAGATATCAGCCTGTGGAAAGACTTCATGAAGACCATTACCATGGCAATTGCAACACAAAAATAAACAAATGGGACTTAATGAAACTGAAAAGCTACTGTACAGCTAAGGAGACAACAACCAAAGCAAATAGACAACCTACACAATGGGAAAAGGATATCTGCATATTTTGAATCAGACAAAAACTTGATAACTAGGATCTATAGAGAACTCAAATTAATCCACATGAAAAACGCCAACAATCTCATATATCAATGGGCAAGAGACATGAACAGAGCCTTCTCTAAAGAAGACAGACGAATGGCTAACAAATATATGAAAAAATGCTCATCATCCCTAATCATTAGAGAAATGCAAATCAAAACCACCCTGAGATACCATCTAACCTCAGCGAGAATGGCCCACATCACAAAATGTCTAAACTGCAGATGCTGGCATGGATGTGGAGAGAAAGGAACACTTTTACACTGCTGGTAGGACTGAAAACTAATATAACCTTTTTGGAAGGAAGTATGGAGAACCTTCAAAGAACTCAAGCTAGACCTCCCATTTGATCCTGCAGTCCCATTACTGGGCATCTACCCAGAAGGAAAAAAATCATTTTATCATAAGGACACTTGCACTAGACTGTTAATTGCAGCCCAATTTACAATCGCCAAAATGTGGAAATAGCCTAAATACCCACCAACCCAGGAATGGATTAACAAGCTGTGGATATGTACACCATGGAATACTATTCAGCCATTAAAGAAATGGAGACTTTACAGCCTTTGTATTAACCCAGATGGAAGTAGAACATATTATTCTTAGTAAAGCATGACAAGAATGGAGAAGCATGAATTCTATGTACTCAATTTTGATAGGACAAATAGTGACAAAAATGACATGGTGGGGGTGGGGGGAGGGGGGCAGAGAGAGAAAGAAGGAGGGAGGTGTGGGTAAAGGAAGAACAGAGAGAGGGAAGGAGGGATGGGGTGGGTGCCACACCTTTTTGGGGCAAGACACTATTATAAGAGGGACTTTAACAAATGCAATCAGTGTAACCTGGTTTCTTATACCCTCAATGAATCCCCAACAATAAAAAAAAAGGAAAAAAAAAGATCATTAATCACCATAACAGATAAAATAATAATGAAAACCTTTCAAGTATTGCAAGAATTACAAAATTGTGACATACAGACATGAAGTTACCATATGCTGATGAATAAATTGTGCTGTTAGGCTTGCACCAGGCTTGCTATCAACCTCTATATGCAAAGAGAAGAAACAGTATCTATGAAATGCAATCAATGCAACAAAGTGACACAATGCAGCAAAAATGAAGTATGTCTATATTGATTCTCTTTAATGGTGATTAATATAAAATAGTAGATCTTCATACTTTACCATTTTATGAAATATCTTGATACTAACAACCATAACAATCAGCCAAATAGTCTTAGGCAACTAGATGTGTTAGTAGATATGTATTTGGCATGCATTTGTCTCATTTTTACTATTTGCTGTCATGGCTGATGGGAAACAAAAGAGATAAATCATAAAAAATACTGGGAAAAGATTATCTAAAATAATTACATATTGGTTAAATCGCAATGCCAAAAAATACTAAAGTTTGGTTTTCAAGTATTCATTAGATAAATGTAGGTTAATAAAATTGTGTAAATATATTTTGGGTTAAAAATAATAGTGAAAATTAAGAAATATGATATAAAAACAAACAAATCAATGTTAATATCTAAAAAATCTTAAACAGAATTATAATTAACATATATAATATGCAATGTATTATAATAAATTTAATGGTACCAGTTATTAAACAAACATACCAGAATTGCAGAGTCAAAAATTCCATTGCCTTCATAGCAAATACCTTGGAATGCAATTTCAAATTAAATATTCCAACGGAGGTCTGAGCAATAGTAGCTTTCCTGTCAGTGATGAATGTAGCCCCTTAAGATAGGTACCAGGAACTGAATGGCACTTGTTTAAATATGTATGTTCTGTTAGGTTTGTTGAATACAAGCTATGTTAATGTACAGCCATATCTCATGTAGTATCCACCTATGTTGTATGTGCAAGAGATATGCATGTGTACCTGTTGCACACAGATGTTCAAATATTCTGTTAGAAATAAAAATAAAAACATTTCTGAATGTTAAAAAAAAAAGAAACTAAGCAAATAAATTTTAGACTTAAAATTAACCATACAACAATTGGATTTAACAGACATCTACAGAACATTTCATCCTAACAAAAGTGAATACACATTCTTCTCATCAGCCCATGAAAAATACTCCAAAATTGATCACATCTTAGGTCAGAATGCTAACCTCAGCAAATTTATAA
>CAUYQV010064104.1:0-18800 GCA_963574575.1 Galagoides demidoff
GTCCCAGCTACTTGGGAGGCTGAGGCAGGAGACTCGCTTGAGCCCAGGAGTTGGAGGTTGCTATGAGCTGTGATGCCATGGCACTCTACCCAGGGGGATAGCTTGAGGCTCTGTCTCAAAAAAAAAAAAAAAAAAAAAGAAACTGAATTCTACCTCTGACTCCTCTTCCATATTTCTCCTCTTACCAACTGACACCTCCTTCCTTTAATTAAATCAGAAAGTTGGGGATCATCCTCAATTGCCCTCCTTATTTCCAGGCCACCTTCAACTCTCATCTCTTCTACCTCCTGCATTTATTTTGAACTGTCCACCTGTCTTCTTCCTTTTTTCATCATTATGCAAACTGCTGAGAGAGTATATCCAGGAGACCCTAAGGATATACCTGCAAGGTCCTCCCCGTGGTGGCTCAGCTCTTAGAAATTTGTATAATCTTAACTTCCTGGGACCTGGAAACTTGCTTGCTTCCACACTTCTGGAAAAGCCGGAGCCAGCTTCTCTGGCTCGATTCAAACTGACAATGAGAAAGGTACCCATAGGCCGGAACTTTTTGATTGGGGATTAAAAAGGAGATGACTGAACCATTGGGGCATGTGGCCATTTTGAATTTTGTGCTGTTGATCCAACAGCTGAAATAAAGCTCTTCCTCTTTTAAACACAGAGTTTCGGTGTTCATTCTCTCCACTGGGTCTCATCTTCCTGCAACACTACCTCTTCTCACATGGATGGCACTGCCAGTAGCTTTTTGACTTTCTTATATTTCCTTTCTTCTTTCTGGTCAGTTCCCAACAAAGTAGAGTGATGCTTTTAAAACAATGTCAAGGGCAGGGCCTGTGGCTCAGTAGGTAGGGTGCCGGCCCCATATACCAAGGGTGGCAAGTTCAAACCCAGCCCCAGCAGAACTGCAACAAAAAAATAGCCGGGTGTTATGGCGGGTACCTGTGGTCCCAGCTACTTGGGAAGCTGAGGCAGGAGAATTGCCTAAGCCCAAGAGTTGGAGATTGCTGTGAGCTGTGACACCATGGCACTCTACCCAGGGCGACAGCTTGAGTCTCTGTCTCAAAAAAGAAAAAAAGTCAAAAAAAAAAAAAAAGACAAGTTGGACAGTGTCCCCCAACCCCTTCTATCTTAGCTTAAACCCCTCTAATGGCTTCCCAAGTTCCATGGAACAAAATGCAAAATCCTCCTGGAGCCCAGAGGCTCTGCACCTGGGCCTCTGCCTCCCTTTGATACTGGCTTACACGCCCACCCAACTCAGTACGTTCTGGCCATTTCAGCCAGATCCTTTCTAGATCCTGCCAAATCCTTTCCCACCTCAGAAGCTCTGTACTGCTTCTAACCAACTTCTTCTATCCTTCAGATCTCAATATAATGTCACTTCCTCCCAGAGAAATGATCCCTTACTCTGTACCCCACAACCATCTAAGTCAGGTGTCCCTACCTTTTTTGCTCTGAGTCTCCTTTCTTCTATGGAACTATCACAGTTTAACACATTTATTTTGGGTTTCATGTATTTGCTTTTATCTCATCCTCTAGAGAGCAAGTTCCAGGAAGGCAGGGCAAATTCTTTATGTTTGATGCATTGTCTCTAAGTACTGTGTTCCCAGTAAAGTGGGTGGCCCATGCTAGACTCTAGATGGCTGTATGTTGAATGAATGAATAAATTAATGAACAAATGAAGGATGAGAGGTGAGGCTGACAGCACACAAAGGCCAGAAATTCAAGGCTAAAGAGTTTGTTTGGTCTTTGTTGCTGGAGACAGTGAAGAGACCCACAGAGCACAAATACCACTGAAGAAACTTCTGATCAATGCCTTTTGTTTTTTCTTTTTTGGAGACAGAGTCTCACTTTGTTGCCCTTGGTAGAGTGCTGAGGCATCATAGCTCACAGCAACCTCAAACTCTTTTGGGCTTAAGCGATTCTCTTGCCTCAGTCCCAACTAGCTGGGACTACAGGCACCCACCACAATGCCTGGCTATTTTTAGAGATGAGTTCCTGCTTTGGCTGGTCTCAAACCTACCTATGAGCTCAGGCTATCCACCAATCTCGGCCCCTCACAGTGCTGGGATTACAGAAGTAAGCCACCACACCCCGCCAAGCTGTTACATTTTTTAAAAAGGCATTGATGGGCCAGGCATGGTGGCTCACTCCTATAATCCTAGCACTCTGGGAAGTTGAGGTGGGTGGGTTGCCTGAGTGCACAGGTTCAAGACCAGCCTGAGCCAGAGCAAGACCCCCCTCTCTAAAAATAACTGGGCATTGTGGTAGGCGCCTGTAGTCCCAGCTACTTGGGAGGCTGAGGCGTGAGAATCATTTGAGCACAAGAGTTTGAGGTTGCTGTGAGCTATGACGCCATGGCATTCTACCAAGGGCAACAAAGTAAGACTCAAAAATAATAATGATAATAATAAAATAAATAAAATAAAAATCTCTCCACAAGGTCAAGGAGGCTCAGATAGATTAATAAATAGTTGAGATTAACAAAGCTGGGAAATGGCCAGGATTTGAACCTGCTCAGTTTGACTTCAGATCTTTACATTTGGCTGTTTGGACCTTCCACTTGATGGCAACTCTTCCTCCTCCTCTCCCTACACCCCTGTGTCATGCCACAAATATCTGTTAGATGGTGCCCCTTCCTCTGTGGAGTTCTGTCTGGTTTCTGCAGCCCCTTTTTCTGGGTTCCCCTGTTCCTTGCCTACTGTAAGAGCGTAGCTGCCTTCTGAGAGAGCAATTGTAGCATGAGGCACAACCATCAGCCTGCCCTGGGATCACAGCTGACATCACCAACCCATAGTCCTGAGCACCAGCACAGACTGAGCGCCCCGCACGCCCTTGACTTTGCTCATCCAACTCTCCCTGTAGCCTTCCCAGGTAGGTCCTTTAGTCATTATTCCCATCCTTGTTTTCATGGCTGAGGACAGGCCAAGAGGTGAAGGCAGAGCAAGCACACCACGGCGCTCTGCACGCCAGGGTGAGTCTGTCTGAGTCTTATCTCCTTTCAGAGAAACTCTACTTGGATACGAGGCTGCAGTTTGATGAGACAGCCAGACAAATACAGAAGCTGGAAAGTTCTGCCAGAAAGGCTATCTGTGCAGCTGTGAAAGAGTTCAACAGGAACCAGGTGTGTGTGCTTCCAACTCTGTCTGCAGGGAAGAGGAGCAAACAGCAGCATCCTGGGGCTCCCCACCCTCCCTGGAATCCCATCTCAGCTCTCACTTGCTCACACCACCAACCCTCATAGAGCCCAGTAGGAGCTGCCGTTGAGAGATGATGAGATCTAGTCCCCATCCTTAATTGTGAATCTAGGAGCCATGCAACCTGGGAAAGTCACCTCACTGTCCTAAACCTCAGTTCTTCTTCTGTAACATGAGAACAGTAGCATCTACCTAGGCCAGTATCATCTAGCACCACTGTCATGCCTGGTACCACCTCTCAGGGTTCCTCTTTACCAACATCAGGGACACAGCTACCCATTAGTGGGAGCGATGATGAAGATGATGTGGCTTAGCTCATACTTTGGTGTCTGCTGACAGCTCCCTCCTCCTGGCCCACACACTCCCTACCCTTCCCCTCCACGTGCTGAAGTTGCTTTAATTTAATTAGGCCACACCCCTCAAGGTTTTCTTTTCAAATGCAATTATATTTCCTGGGTGGGTAGGGGCTTGGCCTGGGTTTTTTTTGTTTGTTTGTTTGTTTTTATCAGATTAGCATGTTCAGGCTCAGTGCTCATAGCTCAGCACTCAGGGCACCAGCCACATATACCGGGGTGGCAGGTTCAAACCTGGCCCAGCCAGCTAAACAACAATGACAACTATAACAACAACAACAACAAAAAATAACCAGGCATTGTGGCAGGTGCTTGTAGTAATAGCTGCTTAGAGACTGAGGCAAGAGAATCGCTTAAGTCCAAGAGTTTGAGGTTGCTGTGAGCTATGACACCAATTCTACCAAGGGCAATGTAATAAAACTGTCTCAAAAAAAAAAAATAGATTAGCTTGTCCACTAGAACTACAGCCCCAAAGGCGGCTGGCTGTGTAAGGTAACCCACTAGAGAGCAGAAGAAGATATTAGAACCTTGCTGCACATTTATTTTTAACCTCCTCACTTTTGATTCCTGTGTTTCCATATACTTCATAAAGTACCACATGGTAAACTATATATAAAGCTCAAAAGTCCTGGAGGCTGAACCAGAGACCAGAGAATGAAGTGTTCAGCAGCAGAGAGGAAAGAGGGAGGCAAACTGCCAGTGGTGGCAAGGCCAAAGGGCAAAGCAAGACCCCCAGGGTCCGAGCTCACCAGCTAGCAACCTGTGCAGGGTCAGAGAGATCACTGATCTTTGCCCCTCATTTTACAGAGGAAGCCCAGAGAGAGGAGGCTGTTCACTCCAGATCTCACAGCTGATTGTGGCAGAATGGGGCTCTTTACAATTAGCCCAGTACTGGCTGGGCATCCATCCTTCATTTATGGAAGCAATCAAGATAATGATGGTAATTGGTCATTTATCAATTCAACAGTTGTTTATTGAGCCCCTCTTGCTGGCACTGGTGTGGTTTTTAGTAAACCTTGTTCGTCATTCATTGGTTTATTCATTTGCTCCACACAATGAGCACCTACAGTGTGTACTGCAGACCCCCAGCTCCTCACGTGGGTGCCATGAGGCAGCGCCATCACAAATGCCCCTGCACTAGGGAAACTGCCCTTTGGCTTTTGAAGCTCTGTTCCTGATTCAATTTGAGCTTTTGTTAGTCAGTCTGGGATATTAACATAAGAGTCTAACTAAATAAGTTACCTTCATAAGAAAATTCCAAGTGGTTCTGTCCAGTTCAGCAGGGGAGTTCACACACTTGAGGGCTTCCAATTCTCTGTGTGGGTGCTCATTCCATCATGAGGTATTGTAGTGTCAGGGTTTATCATGCAGGACCTAGAGTCCGACCACATCAATGCAGGTCTTCTCTGCAGCCTTGGGCAAGCCACTCCATGCCTCAGTTTCCTCATCTGCAGAAGGAGGATACTGACAATAGCCACTCATATCAGTCAGAATGTGCTAACTCTTGCTGAAGTAAGAAATGCTCCCCAAATCTCAGCAGCGTAAAACATGCAGTAGACGTTCCATTCACATTGCTTGTCCACTATAGGTTAGTTGGGAGCTCTCTTCGTCATCCTTGCTGTGGAACCCAGGTCTTGGGACAGAGCAGCTGCCAGCCAGAGGAACCTAGTAGCACAAGAGAAGAGGAACACGACCAGTCCCACCCTGGGGTCTTCTCCAAAGCAGCACTACTACCTTTGTGCACATGGCTGGCCAGAGCGAGCCGTGAGGCCACACTCTGAGGGGCAGGAAAAACAATTCTGCTAAGTGTTCGGAAAGAACGCCAGCTTATAAGGTAGTTGTAAGGTTTAAACTCAGCAGTGCTGTGACATGTCAGAACAGTTACCAGGACTCAGTAAATAATAAGCATTATTTTGTTTTGAGACAGAGTCTTACTCTGTAACCCCTGGGAAGAGTGCTGTGGCATCATCACAGCTCATAGGTCAGAGCAACATCAAACTTCCGGGCTCAAGTGATCCCCATGCCTCAGCTTCCCTGGTAGTTGGGACTATAGGCACCCACCACAATCCCTGGCTAGTTTTCCTATTTTTAGTAGAGACAGAGTCTTGCTCTTGCTTAGGCTTGTCTCAAACTTTTGAGCTCAAGCAATCTACCTGCCTTGGCCTCCCGAAGTACTAGGATTACAGGCGTGAGCCACCACGCCTGGTCAGATAGACATTATTTTTAATTTTAGCAGCAATTAGCTATTGGTTTTAGTCACTGTGTTCAACAACCCTACTGGAGAGGCATGATTAACCCAATTTAACTGATAAAGAAACAAGCTTGGCGGGATGAGCTGAATTTCTTAGCTACACCCAAGTATTAAATGGCAAGTCCAATATTTGAATTTGGGCTAATGTGGCTCCAAATGTGCTGTGTGACCCAATCAAGCCAGCCTTGCATGAGCCCCTACAGTGCCAGCACCCTGCAAACTGCTCCCTCTGTACTGAAGAGAACTGTTAATCCTGATTCTACAGAGAAAGGACTGCAGCTCAGGTGGGGGCAGGGGAGGGGGTTGACTTGCCACAGGGCACACAGCCAGACCCCCTAAGGGAACTGAACATTAGTTCAACCTGAAATTTACTTGTACTGGGGCCTGTGGCTGGAGCCATCAGGACCTCAGGTAACAGTGCATTTTCCACATTTTAGAAGTCACCACAGCTGTGAATCTGCTGAGTATTCTCTGTGGCCCGCAGATATCGAGGTGTTGCCAGGGCCCCACCCAGGTCAGGGAGCTGGCTGATGTGGGCAATAGCTTAACCCTGGGTGGCAGCTCCCTGCCTTGCACCCTGAGACAAAGACTCAGAGCTCTGATGCACACACCCAGCAAGCCACAGTGATCCCTGCCCAGCAGTGCTCACATAGCTAGGGGTCCATAGACATTCCTGCATCCACGCCTGACAAGTCTGACCCCACCCCCAAAGTCCTGCTGCCTTTAGCTCATTCTCCCCTCAAGGTCCCCTTGGACTTGAGATCTGCTGGCTTAATCCCTCAGAATCCCCCTGGACTCATGGGAGTACCTTCCTTAATGTCTTCCCCTGCTTAGGCCATGGAGTCAGCAGAAAAGAAAAAGCAAGAGAAAAATCAAGAACAAGAGGACAACCTGGCCGAAATCTCCAACCTCCTGCATGGGGACCTGCTCTCTGAGAACCCACATCAGGCAGCTAGCTCCTTCGGGCCCCACCGTGTGGTCCCTGACCGCTGGAAGGGCATGACCCAGGAGCAGCTGGAACAGATCCGTCTGGTTCAGAAAGAGCAAATGCAGGAGAAGCTGGTGCTTGTCCCACCCCTCCTAACAGAGCCCTCAGCTGGCCTCTGTGCTGCCCTTGCCTTCCAGCACAGATCTAGTTAGAGCAGCTGTTGCACTCTGACTCAGCAGCTGCACTTCAGGAGTTTCCATTCTACCTGGGGGGTGGAGAACAAGACCCAGACAATCCCATAGGCTAAGCCTCAGATGCTGAGTCAGGAGGTGGGAGGACTGGGTAAAGGGGGCAGGGGGATGGAGAATGCTCAGTGTGAGGAGAGTGGTGGGGGCTAAGAGGTGACATCAAAGACCCAAAGGAGGGGAGGGAACCAGGAGCAGGCAAGGTGAACTTCAAGAGCAAAGGCACTGAGGCAGGGCACTGAGGCAGAGAAGAATGAGGGGCTTGGGCTGGAGCAGAGGGAAGGAAGGGCAGGAACCAAGGGAGGTTCAGGGTCAGGTCCTGCCAGGCCCTGGGGAAGGCTTTGGCTTTTCTTTAACTGAGACTGTAGCTCTGGAGGGTTTTGCACAAAGGAGTGATGAGACCTGACATAGATTTAACGGGATCCCTAACAGAACCCCACTATGGTAGACTAGTGGTGGAGGTGAGAGATGGTGCTGGCTGGGACCACAGTGCTGGCAGCAGTGGGGCTGAGGAGTGATCACATTCGCAGGATTGGTAAAAGGATTTGATGTGGCATGTGAAGGGTGACTCCAAGCCTTTTGGTCTGAGCAGCTATAAGGATGGAATTGGCATTTACAGAGATGGGGAAGATGGGAGTAGCAGGCTGATAGAGTAGTGTAAATCACAAGTATAGTTTTGGATATGTTAGAATGTCCATTCAATATCTATATCTGTTTGGATTAAGTTTTCTAGAAAATGGCGGAAAGCCACAAATAACAGTATCTTAAATAAAATAGAACTTCATCTCTTGCATGTAAACTAAATCCTTAGGGAAGAAGCCTAGGGCTGGCCTGGAAGCTCTCTGGTCATTGATGTCCTGCCATCCTTGGCACTTGGCTTTCACCTCTTAGTGCAATATGGTTGCTTGAGTGCCAACCATCATATGCATATGCCAGCTTCTAGGAAGGAGAACGGGGGACAACATTTAACATGAATTCTACTTACATTTCACTGGACAACATGTAGTCACAGGGTTACCCCAACTGTAAAGAAGGCCAGAAAACATAGTATTTATTCCCTAAGTGCTGGCGATTCTTTTGTTAAGGAAAAAGGAAAAAATGGTTATTGGAGGACAAGTAGTAATTTCTACCACAATCTCCAAGTAAGCCCAGTAGGCAGCTGGATGTGTAATGTGGGGTTTGGAACAAGGTCTGGGAGGGAAAATGTTTAAAGCCATAGGCCTGAGTGAGATCATGCAGGGCATGAGTGTAGGCAGAGTGGGGAGATCTGAGGACTGAGTTTATAAAGAGCAAAGGGGTCTGAGAAGGAGCATGGGACAGACACAAGCTGTGTGTCCTGAGGACCCAGTGAGGAGACTTGTTCCAGAAGGAAGGCAAGGAAAACCCCTGGGTCAAATGCTGCTGCCAGGCTGCAGGTACCATGGTGGTTACCGGGGACCCTATCAGGAGCATCTTTGGCAGGGAATGCAGCTAACAGCCTGTCCAATGAGCTCGAGGGAGAACAGACAGGAAAGGAGAAGAGAAGACGGAGACAACACTTCCGAGGAATCTACTGTACAGAGTACAGAGAAATGGGGCATAACTGGTAGGGCAGATGGAGTCAAGGGAAAGATCTTGTTTGTGTTTTGATTATAGAAATAACAGCATACTTGTCATCCAGTGATGTCAGAGGAGAGATTTCGCTGGAGCCATTTTCCTGGGGTGGGAGGAAAGCAAGGGCCATGGAGCCCAGCTGGGGGCTTGGCATGACAGGAGCTCAGAGCCACCATCAGGGGCCGGGCAGGGGGCAGCATGAGCACAGTCACAGGCAGGGGAGTCGGTAGGAGCTTGTGGAGCTTATCTGGAGTCCATGTTCCCTGGTGAAAAGCAGAACCAAGGGCTGGATGGTCATCTCAGACAGCTAGGATGGGAATGACCCAAAGGAAGGGGCAGGATGACTGGGCAGTGCCAGGGTACTGGGGCTCATAGTCATAACTTTGAAGTGACCCCCAGTTAGCACTGTCAAGAATGTTCCATGGCCATACTCACCTGAAAAGGGGGAGTTGGAATTCACCAAGGTCAGGGCTTGCCTGGTAAGTCTGACCAAATGAGAGGCTCAAGTTGCCAAGGATGTCAGCTGGGACAGAGTGACAGCTGTGGACGCTGGGCTGAGGACACAGGGAGGGGGAGGAAATGTGAGTAGTCAGGGTCCCTGAGGGATGGCATAATCATTGGCATCAGGGTCCTAGAGACAGCAGAAGAGGCAGGTAGAATGGTGACACTTGGAGTGAGACTAGGGAGGGGTGGCATTATTAGTGATGACAAATGAGGGCGGTGGTCCTAAAGGTGGGGGGCTGTCCAGACCAGCAGCACTAGCTGAGTGGGACTACAGTCTGTGGTTCAGCAGGCCACAGGGGCTTCTCAGATTTGAGAGCCACTGGTGGGGAGCCCAGGGCAGTGAGAAGATGAAGAGTCCGGGATCTGTCTTTGGAGAGGAGGTGGGAGAGCTAAGGATCCAAGGACAGGAGAGAGCCTTGTGTGTGCTGAAGTCACTGGGAATCCTGGCAGCAGAGTTGGGAGAAGTTTTCAAACCTGCCAAGAATGCTCAGTGACTGCCAGGCTGGAGTCGAGGGTACCATAGCTGGTTTAAGCTTCTAAGCTGACAGGGAGGAGGAAGGATACTGATAATGGCCTTGACCAGGGTGTGAGAAGCAGGGGAGACAGCTTGCTCTCCTGCTTACCTCCAGGCTGGAGATACAGGGCTGGGAGAGGAAAACAGCTGTCCTTGAGAGTGGGCTGCAGGGGAGCTGGGCCTGGGAAGACATGGGCACTTGGCTCAGAAGTAGCTGGAGGTGGAAAGAGCTGAGTCTGGAATCTCATCTCATTCTGTATTCATGATCAATGCACTGCATGCACCCTCATTGGACAGGCGGGACACTGAGGCTCACAGGAGCCAGGTGACCTGCCTCACAGGCAGCACAGCCAGCCACCAGCCTGCCTTTCAGTCCTAAGTAGGGTTGGATCCAGGCTGGGGTGGGGGAGCCACTGGCCACTCTACTCCTCCTCATCTGGTGGGAGGAGGCTCTACCCCCCAATCAACCTCCCCCTGGAAGTGGGGAGAGGGGACTCATCTTCAGTCCTGGTCCACTAAGCCTGTTGCTTTTTGCTCATTGAGGGTGGGGCAGAGAGGATGAGGGGCAACTCCCTCCCTCTGGGCTAATCCAACTTGCTCTTCTAGAGCTCTGATTTCCACAGAGCCACCAGGAGGGTGAGGGGGAATGAGCTGAAATGCAGAAATTCAGGGCCCAGGTGTCCCTACCCCAAGAATTGTGACCTTATTGGTTGAGCTGTTGCATCAGCAAGTTCTAGAAACTCCCCAGGTGATCCCAGTGTCCAGCCAGTGAAGCAGCATGGGGTGCTCCTGGAGCAAGTGCCTGGCTGCCAGCCAAGCTTAGGACCCTTCCTGAGGCTCCAAGGAGGGAAGACCCAGGGCTCAGGCCTGCACATTGGTACCTGGGACTGGGGCTGCTGTTGGAATTGAGTCCCACTGTCTCTTCAGGAGTAAGAGGAGGACCCATAGCTGTGAGGGTGGGTAACAGCTGGGCCACATGGAATGAGGGCTTCCGGCATGACACTGGTCATCTACGCATTCCTCCTCTAAGCCTCAGTTTCCCCATCTTTAAAATGAGAGATGCAGCTCCATAACTTGGGGAAAGTTGAGTCACCTCTCCTCCCTTCAGAGGCTCCAGGAGGAAGAGCACCAGCGAGACATGGACTGGGACCGGCGGAGGATCCAGGCTGCCCGCGCCACCCTGCTGTTTGAGCGTCAGCAGCAGCGTGAGCAGCGCGGCCTGCGCCGGTTCCTGGATAGCAGCAACCTCAGCCTGGCCTGTGAGCAGCGTTTGCAGTGAGTTCCGGGTGGGGTGACCGTCTGTGCTCTGGGGACCTCAAGAGGGCTCAGACGGGGTTGACACTGTCACTGCTACACCCACTGGTGTGCCGATGGAGGGGACAGAGGGCACTAGAAGCCCAGGAAAGGTCCCTGAGTCGCAGTGGAGTTGGCCTGGGGGAGTTGGCCTTGAGTCCCAAAGCTTCCTGGAGGAAGCTGAGACTGGAGCTGGTTGGCGCTGCCCACTACAGGGAGGGCTGTCTGGAGAAGGGGGCTCCAGGGCTGCCCTGAACATGCCTGGAGTCTACCAGGTTACAGACAGGACCCCAAGAGTAGTTCAGAGTTCCAAGTACAGGAAACTGCCAGATAAGCAGGTGAGGTTGCAACTGAAAACAATATTTACTGACCTTTTCCCCAAGCTCTTGGCTTGAACTCAGAAGGAAACTGGAGTTATCATCTCCAATCTTCTGATGACCCGTGGGTGCACCTGGTGTCCTTGTGTCTTTTGGGAGCCTAGGAGTGCTAAACAAATGGGATGAGCAAAGCATCTTCACAGTCAAACCCATGGAGGTTTAATTTTAAGATATTCCCAAGTTTCACTGGGGCCAGCCCCTCTTCTAACTACACTATGTATAAAATGACCCTCACTGCTGAGGAGCAGTTGAGGTGAATCTTTTCTTTTCTTTTTTTTTTTGCTCATTAGAATTGTAATGTATTCTGTATCTTGGGGATAAAATGCTAATAAAAAGTTTGCGGGTTTTTTCTAAGAAAACAAAAAAAAAGTAGAATATTTTAAAAGTACAATATTTGCTAATCTTTTTTTTCTCCTTTTGTTTTATCAGGAAAAAACATACGAATGAAGTTTATACAAATCAGCCCACAGGAGATTATTTCGCACAATTTAATAGAGAAAGTCGATAATGAGAAGGACACCCTTAATTCTACTCATTTATGTATAAAGTATGACAACCTTGAAGAGTCACATTTATTTTTTGAAAAGTGTATACTCCTTTGTCCAGAAGTGTGCTTCAACTTTAACTGTCTATTGTGGACAAAAAGTTTATCAAACCCCTCCCTTGGGCTTCTGTGAGGTGATGAGCATTAGTTTCTGTGCAGCTCATCTCAGCAAAGGTCTCAAGTACAGCTCTTGGAGCTGTGCATAGAGAAGGAGCAGGCCTGGGGTTGCTCAGAAACATTCTAGACAGAGACGGTATTTGAGGCGGGTTTGTGTATTACTTGGACTTTAGGTTCAGCTGCGGTAACACCTACTGTTTACATATGTTAACTATGTATAAGGCATTGTTCCAAACACTTTGCATAGAATTAACTAAATTGATCCCCGTGACAGCGGGTGGTTTGTATTTTTACTACTCACATTTTCTAGTTGAAGAACCTGAGCACTGGAGTATTTAGCTCTATTTCACATAATGTATAGCTCTATATCACTTAAAGTACATACACATTAAGTGACTTGGCAAGGTCACACTGCCAGAAAGTGGTAGAGCTTAGGGTTGAACTCAGAAAACTGAATTCTCTCAGCCACTTCACTTGAACGGCTCCTGGTAATATACCCAAACAACAGTGTCTTCAACAAAGTGGAGGTTTATTTCTTTTTTTGGTAAAAGCCCAAGTTGATACAGTTGCTCTGCTGAGCAGTGCTGTAGGACCCAGGCTCCCTCCAGCTTATTGCTCTGCCCTCCCTATCTCTCCATGTGGCTCCCATCCTGTGGTCCCGGATGCCAATGCCCCTCATGCCACACTCTGGCCAGAAGGAAGGGGGAAGGAAGGGAGCAATGGCATGCTACTTCTCTTTAAGTATATGGTATCAAACTATACATTTCACCTTGGCTTATATCCTACAGGCCAGAATTTAGTCATGTGACCACACCTAGTCAAACGGAGAGTGGGAAACTTAGCTGGTTTACCCTGTGACCATTCAAGCCAGTGTTCTATAATGGTATAAAAAAATGGAAAAATAGAGAACAACTGTCTGCCACAGCCTTGAGTAACTTGGAATTTGCCAGATGGAAAGTGAGGGGAGGCATTCTACACTGAGAGTGGGGACTAAGTCTAACAGTAGTGGAAGTCAATAACTCCAAGACCCAGGAATGACTGGATTCTGCCCAATTATCCCTTCCTTCTCCACATGGGTTTCTTGTTTTCTTTTTTTTTCTTTTCTTACTTCGTCACCCTCAGTAAAGAGCTCACAGCAACCTCAAACTCTTGGGCTCAAGTGATTTTCTTGCCTCAGCCTCCCAAGTAACTGGGACTATCAGCACCCACGACAACACCCAGCTATTTTTTAGACACAAGGTCTCGCTGTGATTTAGGCTGGTCTCAAAGCAGTGAGCTCAGGCAGTCCACCTGCCTTGGCCTCTCAGAATGCTAGGATTACAGGCATGAGCCACGGCACCCACCTTCCACATGGGTTTCTTGAGGAGCCATATACCCAGGACCAGTGACAGCAGCTATTGGTATGTTATCATTGCCTGATATAGAGCTAGAAACTCCAAGCAGCTTGACTCACCTTCCTCTTTCTGGTTTTTCCCATGCTCTTTGTCTAATGTTTAACTCGAGCCTGAGAAATAGTAGGGTTTTCCCAGGTGGATAAATTGGGGTTGGACTCACGTGCAGATATAAGAAAGGCACTGGGGTATACAAGAGAGGACAAGTAAGGAGGACGTTATCTATTACGGTCCATGTATAGAGGGCCTAGGGGGCAGGTGGGGAGATGAGAGGCCTCTGGTCAAAGCTTGAGAAGCAGTCCGGGCTGGGCAAAGGAGGCCAGGGGCAAAGGGAAGCTTGGAGAGAGCATCCACCGGGCAGAGACAGGGCTAGGTATGCATGTTTCCGAAAGATGGGTCCAGCTGCCAGTGGGCTCAGGTCCAAAGAGAGGCGGGCTTTGAAGACAGACTTTCCTGCCTTCTCTGGATCCTGACCCACACAGGCTCCCAGGATCAAACTGGAGGACAGGGCCCAAATCCAGAGTTAAGGAACTACTACCACCCCAGGCTGCTGTGGGATGGAGGGACACAGGGCATGGGGCACACCCTCAGGTGCTATAGCTGAAATATAGATTGTAAGGGAATCACAGGGAGAGCAGGCAGGTGGGCTTGTTAGCACCTGCTGTGTGCCAGGCTCTCACTAGAGTGCAGATAGTTTCACTGGCCACCACACCTCTGTAGAACAGGGGTTTGTCCTCATTTTATGGCTAAAAAAACAAGGGACCGCACTACTCTGATTGTACCTTGTAGGACTAGGTGGAGACCAGGGTCTTGGGACTCTCAGCCTTTCACCCCTTGTTCCTGGAGCAGGAGCTGCCTATTCCTAGAGTGACTGGCAGTGATAAGAACGCTTGCTTTAGGGAGAGGGGCTGGGAAGGTTTCATTTCTCAGGGGTACCACAACAAAATGCTAACACCGAGTGGCTTAACCAATAGAAATTTGTTCCTCAGGGTTCTGGGGGCCAGTCCCAGATTCTGAGGCTGTGAGGCAGGATCTGCTGTGTTCCCTTCCCAGCTCCTGGTGTTTTTTTGGTGGTGGATATGTGGCATTCCTGGATAGATTTGCCACCGGCCTGCGCCTGCATGCATGTGTCCAAATCTCCCCCTTTTATAAAGATATCAGTCACGTTGGCTTAGGGCCCACCTTGATTACCTCATGTTAGCTAATTACATCTACAATGACCCTATTTCCAAATAAGGTTCTCAGGTGCTAAGGATTAGGATGCCAACATATCTTTTGTGGAGTACAAAATTCAACCCACAATGGGAGTGCATGCTGAGAGGCACCCAATTTCACCCCTCCCAAGATAATCCCATCTGTGCCCAAATTGAACAAGCCAGGCTCTGGGGACCATATCTGTGATGGATGATTTGGGCCAGTAAGGATGAGTTATTCTCCCGCTTCTGAGTTGTAGGGGGATAAAATGACAAACAGAAGGTAATGCCAGTCCATTAGTAAGCCCAGCACTCTTCAAGTCCTGGGTGTTGGGCCAGGGTCTCCCCAAGTTTAACTGGAGTTACAGATAAGGGAAGCAGATCCTTACAAAGGAACTGGAGGTGGCCAAACCTGGAGCCCATGGCATAGATAAAAAGGGAGACTGTGGCTCAGAGCCTGTAGCACAGTGGTTTCAGTGCTGGCCACATACACCAAGGCTCGCCCGGGCCCGTTAAACAACTATGACAACTGCAACAAAAAAAAATAGCCGGGCGTTGTGGTAGGTACCTGTAGTCCCCGCTACTTGGGAGGCTGAGGCAAGAGAATCACTTAAGCCCAAGAGTTGGAGGTTGCTGTGAGCTGGGATGACAGACACGAAGGGCGACATAGTGAGACTGTCTCCAAAAAAAAAAACAAAAAAGGGAGACAGCACCAGGAGGCCACTGCAGCCATCAATAAAGTGCTGTATGTCTGGAATCACCCAACACGGAGAGGCTTGGCTAGGTCTGGATTTTGCATTGTTTTTTTTTTAAAAAATACTCCCAAGGCAAAGCTAGGGCTGAAAACTTGGGACTTGTGCTGCTGTCGGTGCGCCCTCTGCTGGTTGCTAGCAGCACAACCCATTCCCCGTGGTTTGGGAAACTACAGGGCCCCAGGCCCTGTGCGGGCAGATTTTTGCAACACCCAATGGCACCAATGATCACGCCCACATCGCTGGGTGCTCTGATCCCAGTGCTGCCAGGAGAAAACAGAGTGAAAGAGGCTTCGTGATTTACCCCTTACTGGAAGGGGGAGCCAAAGGCCACATGTGGCCTTAGGGTTTTACACACATTCCAGAGAGGAGTTTTGTTTATATTTTTTATTTTATTTTATTTTATTTCATTTTTTGAGACAGAGTCTCACTGTCACCCTTGGTAGAGTACCGTAGCATCACAGCTCACAGCAACTTCAAACTCTTGTGCTTAAGTGATTCTCTTGCCTCAGCCTCCCAAGTAACTGGGACTACAGGAGGCCACCACAATGCCTGGCTATGTTTATTGGTTTTTTAAACACCCCCTACATTATATAGTGAAAATTTCAAATACAGAAAACCTAAAAGAATTGTACAGCACACACCCATATACACACTCAATTCCTATTTTGCTGTCTTTGTTTCACCGTCTATTTCTCTACAGCTGGCTTTAAAAACTTTACTTTCCAGGCCAGGCACTGTGGCTCACACCTGTAAGCCCAGCACTCTGGGAGGCTGAGGCAGGTGGATCCCCTGAGCTCACCAGTTTGAGACCAGGCTGAGTAAGAGTGAGACCCTGTCTCTAAAAATAGCTGGGCATTGTGGTGGCACCTATAGTCCCAGCAACTTGGGAGGCTGAAGCAAGAGAATCACTTGAGCCCGAGAGTTTGAGGTTTCTGTGAGTGTCAGCTGTGACACCATGGCATTCTACTGAGGGTGACAAAGTGAGACTCTGTCTCAAAAAACAAACAAACAAAAAAACACACTTTAATTTCATGCTGTTGACAAAAGATACACCTAAAACAAAAAGTGCAAAAAAGTTAAAAATAATAGCATTCAGAAGGCATTTGAATTTACATGTCTCCACAAAAACTTGTATGTGGATTTCGACAACAACTTTATCAGAATTGCCAATACATGGAACCAAACAGAGTGTTCTTCAAGTAGGTGAGTGGATAAACAACTATCGTACCTAGATGATGGAATACTATTCAGTGACGAAAAGGACAGAGCTTCCAAGTCACAAGGAAACAGGAAAGAACCTCTCTTTAGTAAAGTGTCACAAGAATGGAAAACCAAATATCCTCAACACTGTTATGAAGCCAGTAGATGGCCATACACACACCCACACAAGAGAAAAACTCAATTCAATTCAAGCTGGGGGCAAAGGAGGGGAAGGGATGGGTGTGATCCCACTTAAAGGGCACAATGTCAGGGTATATGGCATACCTTTTGGGTGTAGGACACACCTAGAAGAGGGACTCTACCTAACAAACACAAAACTGAGTTGTTTGTACCCTCCCATTAACCTGAAATTAAAAAAAAAAATAGAAGAAAACAGAGAAGAACTGTAAGTGCACATCGCATGGTGAGAAAAGCCAGTCTAAAACAGCTGCGTACTGAATGGTCCCAGTGATAAGACATTCTGGAAAAGCCAAAACTAAGGAGACAATAAAGGGATCAGCAATTGCTAGGGTCTGGGGAAGGGATGAAAAGGCAAAGCACAGAGATTTTCAGGGCAGTGATGGGTCTGTGTCTCGCACGTTGGTCAAAGCCCACAGAATGCACAGCACCAAGGCTGAGCTTACCGTGAACTACGGACTCTGGGTGGTAACACTGTGTCCGTGTGGGCTCACCCCGTGTAACAAATGGACCGCACTAATTAGAGATGGTGACAGTGGGTGTGTGTGGGAAGGGAGCGACTGGGAACTCTTTGTACTTTCTACTCAATTTTTCTGTAAACCTAAAACTGCTCTAAAAATAGTCTAGTCAAAACATGAAGCCATAAAATAGGAAGAATAAAAAGTCACTGCATATGCTTCTTTATCTTTATTCTGGGTTCAAGTTCTCATATTCAGAATAATGGACAAGACCTCAAAAACAAAGGATTAGCTCTGCTGATCCTGAGATGGTCAAATGGCATTGTGAGGCGGGGATCGGGTGCTGCCCAGTGAGGTCTGAGGACCACACATTGGCGGGTGCGCCCCTGTGCAGCCTCATACCCGCCTTTCTCTCCCGGTCGACCCGTGAGATCGCTCTGGGAGATGTATTGCCAGCTTGCTGGATGCGGGAGGCTGCGGTGGAGGCCACAGGTTCGGCTGCACTGTTCAGCGGGTTGGCAGTGGCCCCTGTGCAGGGGTCAGGGCCAGGGCCCGGGTCGGGAACCCCCGCAGCTGCCCCATCCTCTCCTTGCACTCGCGTTCTCACGGCCCCCAGGTCCACGTCCTCAGGGTTCTGGGATACATCAAATTTGAGCATGTTGCAATAGAAGACGTAGTTGTAGGAGAAGCCCTGCGGATGGAAGAGGCTTGGGAAGAGCTGGCGCAGGTGAGACTGGTCAGGCTTGTCGTTGAGCCGCAGGGAATGGCACATGTTGAGCTATGTGGAGAACGCGGAGTGGGGGTAGCCTTTGCAGAGGACCTCGATGGGCAGCGACTTCTTTTTCTTGCTAATTCGCTCGCTCGTACTTCTTGCTCTGAGGCCCTGCCACGGCAGGGAGCCCGGGTTGAAGTACACGAGCATGTTAGCCCAGACTCTCCAGGTCCTCTCCACGGCTTTGCTCCAGGCCCAGGTGGGTATTGACGGCGGCATAGCGGGCAGTGCCTGCCAGGTTCTTGTTTTCCTGGTAGGGGACGTGCTGGTGGGTGCTGGCATAGGCCAAAGTGGGTGATGTAGACCAGGTTACCCTTCTTCCCTAGCCCCATGAGGAGGTTGTTGGGTTCATCCCGGTGGATGAAGTTCTTGGAGTGCATGTGCTCTATACAACTGATCTGGTCGGCCAGGAGCAGCACAAGGAAATTGGTTGAGCTCAAGAGTCTGAGGTTGCTATGAGCTATGATGCCACGGCTCTTTACTGAGGGTGACAAAGTGAGAATCTCTCTTAAAAAAAAAATTTAGAATCAGCAAAACTATTCCATCAGTGTTTGATGGAAATGTACCTGAACCCTCTTCACTGCCCCTCCCCCACATTAGGACTGCAAAGGGAGGGCGGCTGACAGACCTGGTGCCCTCTGGGCACGGAGTGAGACCCTGAGCTCCATGACTGCCCACCTGCACAATGTCCACCAGCAGGTGGCATTTTTGTCTTGCGTGTTCCTAGCAGAGCCACTGGCCCACTGGTTTTCACACCACCTCTGGTTTCTCTTGGTGGGTGGATGAGGTTGGCACAGAGCCTGCTATCATAAGCTGCTGCAGTGACCACTTTGGAGAGTTGGTGCAGTGAGGAGATGACTCTGAACTCCTTGGCAGGCCAAGCAGAGTCCTGAGCCTGGTCACAGGTGGGAACCTGGTATGTG
>CAUYQV010064107.1:0-18492 GCA_963574575.1 Galagoides demidoff
GGCATCACAGCTCATAGCAACCTCCAACTCCTGGGCTCAAGCGAGTCTCCTGCCTCCACCTCCCAAGTAGCTGGGACCACAGGCACCTGCCACAACACCCGGCCATTTTTTGGTTGCAGCCATCATTGTTGTTTGGCGGGCCCAGGCTGGGGATTCGAACCCACCACCTTAGGTGTACGTGGCTGGCGCCTTAGCCGATTGAGCCACAGGCGCCGAGCCGAAGTTGTTGAATTCTTGAATCATCTTTTCAGTAATTTTTTAAGACATCTTTTGAATAATTTCTTGATACATTTTTTGAATAATTTCTTGAAGTTCTAGCTCTTTCTGTTCTTCCTGTCTATTAATCTTAGTTACTATCCACATTCTGAACTCGATTTCTGTCATCTCAGCCATCTCTTTATGGGTTGGGTCTTCAGATGCCTCTGCCACGTCCTTCCTTAGGGGGGTTGATCTACTCTGGTTATTTCTACTACTGGAGTTTTTCCACTTATTCTGCCCATGCTGGATTTACTCTGTTTGGCTAGTTAGCAGGTAAGAGGAAGTTGGGTTGGGGGCTCTGGGAGTAGCATTTTACTAGCCTTTTTGGGCAAAGGCTGGGACTGGTGTCTGTATCTTCTCCCCTAGAGCTTTGCCAAGATTGCATATATACAGTCTGAGAGCCTGGGGGCCTGTGTGTCTCTATCTTGTTTTCTGCTGGTAACTGTTCTACCTTAGAAAATCAATTACTTTGGGTTATCATCTTGGCTGTGGAGAAATATCAGTGATTAAGTCACCCCTCCCCTCACTGGCTATGGTTCGGAAAGTAAAACCACACCTTCCCTCAGTCACGCCCCTAGGGTATCACTTTAGATAGTTCTCAGATGATTGGGTCAGTTGAAATGGTCTAAATCAAGTGTCCCAGCCAACACAAATCTCAAGTGGGAGAGTTCAAGAGGTCTCTGGTATCTGTACAGCAGGGGTCTTCTGGTAGCTCAAGTATGAGTTGCTCCAGTGCTCTGTTGGGTCAGAAGGACCTACCCAGCAAATAGAATATTCTAGGGAGGTTGATGCCTCCTACACCACCTTGTACATTTGTCACACCCAGTAACTGGAGACCCCACAGGGCTGTGACCCAGTTGCCCAATAAGCGAATGTGGCAGGGCTTTGTGTTTGCCAGAATCAAAGTAGAGCCAATGCCAGCTCCACTCAGTTACTGCTCTTTGACCCCCACCAGCAAAGGGAGTTGAGGCTTGACTGTCCCAGGCACTCAGTGACAGCTGGAGAATGTTCCACCTGAAGGTAATTTAGGCCTGAGAAAATCCAGAGAGCATCAAAGATTCTCCCTCGACCACCAGTTAATTTGCCCAAATCAAGAGATCCAAACCTATTGACTTGATCAGTACCCATTCTCTGGTTGGAAAGATCACAAGGTCTCCAGCAACTAGATAATAGGAGTCTACTGGTGGTACAAGTGTGGCTCCCTCTGATGCTCTGAGGAGTCAAAAAGGCCTGTTCAGTAGACGATTTGGAGTAAGGAGGCTGATGTCTCTTTCCCCTCCTAATTCGCCCTTGGCTGCTGGACTCTAGTAACCTCAGTCTCAGTTAACCCCACTACCAGTTTCTGTTAACCCAGAGTCTGTAACCCAGTCCTGTCCAATAGGTGAGTGAGTTTGGTTTTGTTCCTACCACAGTCCAGGTAAAGTCAATGAGTCCATCAGTGTTTTGTGCCTACCAGAGTCCAAGTAATGTCAATGCCTTCTCCACTCGGTAACCACTTTTTGTCACCAGCCAGCAGCGATAGTTGAAGCCTATCTGCCTCAGGCACTCAATGGGAACTGGAGTATAGTCTTTTTGGGCTCAATCTAGACTTGGAATTTGTTTTCTTGAAGTTGTGGTTTGCCTCGATGGGGAAGACGTGCATTTATCTATCTCTTTTCTCTACTTGGCTCCCCAACTTCAGCTTCATTGGGTTCTTCTAGCTGTTGTATCTCCCCTTGAACTGAAGTTTATCTTAAAATATAGCTCCAGTCAGCTCTCATCTCCTGTTCCTCCAAATTCTTATTGGGTGTGAAAATTGTAGTTAGGGAGTATAGCCAACCCGAGGTTTTAGCAAAGTACAAAACACATTGAAACGAAGTGGACAAATGAACAGACTAAAATGCTACCAGACACACAAGCACACTGATGCCCAGACACTCAGAAACAAGTAAACAAACAGACAAAAAAGAAAACAAAACAAAAGATCAACCAACCAACAAACAGGCAAAAAAAAAAAAAAGTAGTGCTAAAAAGATAACTACAAAAATATTGTTCATAAAATGGTAGAGAAGACAAATAGTAAAACAAACAAGCAAAGAAGAAAGAAAATAAAAATAAAAATAAAATAATTAAAACATAAAGGAGGGCATTACTAAGAAAAATACTGTTCTTTTGAATATATACAAACAAACCCCTTTATAAATGCGGTGGGGTTCCAGTTTAACGGAAATATAATTATGCTGCAATATACTTTCTAGACAGCAGGTGGTGCTGTGAGTGGTCCCATGCTAAAACCTAAAAGAAAGGAAAAAAAAAAGAGAATCTTGCTGGCAGGTTGCATAGATTCTCTCTAGAACAGTTTCTGTGAAGTGTTGGGCATCTTGGATTAGCTTCAGATGCCAGCTGGCTGGCTGCAGGTCAGAATGAGTTCTCCACGCTTCTGGGAGCGGTGTTATGGAGATGGCATTTTTGGAGTTTTACATCTAGTTCCTGGCTGGCCACCCACTCCTATCTGTCCTCCAAACTCCGCACATGAGTCCACAATTCACCAGATTTTCCACTCAACTCCTAATTTCCCCTCAAACAGAAAATTGTTGTGGTCCAAGGGAAAAGAGCTAGACGCTTTTTGCGCACTCTGCAATCAGTTTATATTTGATGGGAGAAGGGCTGGTTACTTCTAGTTCCTGCCGTATCCTCCACAGCATGCACAAAAGATTTTTCCGTGCTTGTAGGAAGGGTACTGATTCCCCCTGTGGGTCGCCGGGTCAGTGCAGCTCCACACAGACTTCCAAAATTACAAGATGGATTGGTTCCTGAGCGGATTCCCTTCCCCTCAAGTTTCTATCTGAATGCCTGGATCCCTGATGCCCCAAACTGGGTCCAAATGTCTCCTGTTTCTAGCTGCCCAATTCCGCTTGGGAATCCATGCCTCACCACAATCTCTGCGAAACACACAAACTCCCCACGAATTGGGCACAGAATTCCTTCATGGGGGAGGGATTGGTTTCTGCCTCTGGGCGCCAGCCGCAGACCTGGAGCTGCCGGTTGCAGTCACAGCAGGCACCGTTTCAGCTGCTGCCCTGAGTTTTTTCTGGCAGTCAGCATAGTTCTGGGCTACACTTCCAATCCAGCAATGCACCTCCTTGCTGCACGCCCTGTGCTGCTTGTCCTTGCCAGCACTCTATGCAGGAAAGATTCAGCGCCCCCACTCTCACCTGAAACTGCCAGGGGAATTGACTCAGGGATGCATCCCCTCTGCCATCTTGCTCTGCCTCCTGCATGCTGTATTTTTAAAATCTTTTTTATTTTTAGCCTGTGGCTGTCTTTATGGTTAGTATAGATTTCTTATAGATAGCATAAAGTTTGGCCTTGCTTTTTTATTCATACTGATAACTTCTGATTTTTTTTTTTTTGATGCAGAGTTTCAGTATGTCACCCTCATAGAGTGCCGTGGCATCTCAGCTTACAACAGCCTCAATCTCTTGCGCTCAAGTGATTCTCTTGCCTCAGCCTCTCAAATAGCTGGGACTGTAGGCGCCCACCACAGTGTCTACCTATTTTTTGTTGCGGTTGTCATTGTTGGTTAGCTGGCCTGGACTGGGTTCAAACCCACTAACTTTGGTATATGTGGCTGGTGCCATAACCATTGTGCTATGGGCACTGAGCCAACATCTGCTTTTTAATATATGTTTTTAGTACATTTTCAGTAAGATAGCAATTAATATGTTTAGTTTCATATCTATCATTTTAACTCTTTTTTTGTGTGTGTGTTTGTCCACCTGTTTTTTTATTCTCTCACTTTCTACTTTTGACCAAGTATAGTTTTGTATTCTATTTTATCTCTTTGCTTAGCTTATTAATAAGCTATTTTATTTTATTTTATAGTTGTTTCTTTAGCGTTTATATATGTATCTTTAACTTAGTGTATTATCATACTATGCTACACAATTTCACTTATTATGAGGCACAAAATGGTATACTTCCATTTCCTCCCTCCCAAATTATTGTGATTTTGTGAACATATATTTTCCTTTTATGTATATGATTAATCCCACGATATATTATTTTCGTGGTATATTTTCCTTAAACAGTCAATGTTATTTTACGGGACTTTTAAAAAGGAAGAAAATTATTTACCTTTAAGTTGCTTGTTAATCAGTTTGCTCCTTTTGAAGCATATCTTTACACTTTTAAAGGATAGCTTAAAATAACATTCTCTGTAGTGTTCATGTTACCCTATATTCAGGTAGTACCCTCCTGAGTATCTACTGACCATCCTAGATGTTCAATGAAGATTTTATATGTGGCTGACTGGAACCCTAGTATCTCCTGGGGATTTTTGGCTTTCAGTATCCTAGCAGTCTTTTTGGGAGGCAGTTTTTTAATGCATATATAGCTAAATAAAAGGCTCAAGATGAATGCTGTACAGAACTTTATAGCTGTCTCTTTAGCTGTCTCACTGTCAACAGTAATCTGCCCCCACTAATTCCATAACTTCAAGCAACCATCTTTGTCTTATTGAGACCATCATCCTCTGTTTGAGAACATACCTCTAGCTAGAAAGCTGAAGATTGAGGGCTCACTTCATTGTTTCCTCTAAGATCTCCTCATTGATCTCCTCTAAGGGATCATAATTCTGCTTTGCCTGCTATACTACTTCATGAAAAAGTAAATAAATTGATCTGTTTTTCCATGTTGTTTATTTGGATAGGAAGGTAGGTGAGCTGGAAGTTACTCTATTATAACCTAAAGTAAAAGACATGCATTAGTATTTTAAATATTAAGTGATTCTAAAAGCTATAACCATCAGAAGCATTCATATTCTTTTCCAAATCTCAAAATTAAGCCCCTCAAAAATATAGCTTCTAATAAAGTTTTTAGTATTGTCAGGATGTATTTTTACTTGTCCATTTTATCATTAATAGGAATGTGGACCAGCTCCCTGTTGTGATCCTCAAACTTGTGTGCTGAAAGAAGGAGCACAGTGTTATACAGGATTGTGTTGCAGGGACTGTCAAGTAAGATTTAAGTTTAATAACGTCTTCCAAGTATATAACAAATCATATGCAGGGTACTCTAGAACATTTAGGCCTATAGTTGTAAGTCAAAATATAATAGTTTTCAGATAAACTAAAAGATAATGAATTCAGAATGAAATTTCTGATTTTCTGAACTTTTAATGGGTATTGGCACTGACTTCTAATGCCAATATCCTTACTAAATTTTTGCTGTTGTATTTTAAGCCTTAATTGAGAGCTATTACAGAATTTGTCAATACAGAAAATCTCCATTGAAAGGGAATATTCATTTATCACACCCAACATTTATATTATTAGAAATAAAGATGTTATTACTGATTAAGTATTTATATGTCTATAGTTGAAAGATATTGCAGTTTTCCACAATTACTTAAGGAATAAAAATCATTGGAAATAACATTTTCCAAATGGTGCATGTAGCACAAAATTCAAACTCTGAAGTTATTCAAAGATGGTTACAATAAAAAATAGACCCAGTCCAGTGGCTCATGCTGTTATCCTAGCACTTTGGGAGGCAAAGGAGGGAGGACTGCTTGAGGCCAGGAGTTTGAGACCAGCCTGATCAACATAGCAAGATCTCATCTCTATAAAAAATTGAAAAATTAGCTGAGTGTGGTGGTGGTGCATGCCCGTAGTACATGATACTTGGGAGGCTGGGACAGGTGAATCTCCTGAGTCCAGGAGTTTGAGATTGCAGTGAGCTGTGATGATGCCAGTGCCCTTTAACTTAGGCAACAGAATGAGACTCAGTCTGAAAAAAAAAATAGTTTGAGTGAAAGATTACATTTTAACTACCGCATTTCCCTGAAAATAAGACCTACCCCCAAAATAAGCCTTAGCAGGATTTCTATGCATTTGTTAAATATAAGCCCTACCCTGAAATAAGACCTAGTGATGGGCATGGCTATGCAGATACGCTGCATAGCTAAGCCATGCATTTCAGTGTGGAGTGGTAAGGAAGACTGGAATACCTTTTATCTGCCACAGCTCCTTCCTCTGAGCTGTTCGCATCTGCTTGTGCAGATGTGCGTGTGGTAACTGTGGTCGCAGGCATCCTATTGCACATGTGTGAATGACTAGGGGAAAGGCATTCATGCATCACTAGCGCCAGTCCCACCAACAAGGTCGGCCCCCCCATCAAGTTCCAGAGGAAGATGACTGAACTGTATTTGAATAAATGTAGATTGTTGTATTATACTTAATAAAAATAAGATATCCCCTGAAAATAATCCCTAGTGTGTCTTCTTGAGAAAAACTAAATATAAGACAGTGTCTTATTTTCAGGGAAACATGATAATATGGTGAAGATGTCTACTTATCTGTTTTCTTTTTAGGTCTTTCAATATATTTGTAACAAATTTATCACATGAGAATATCTCTGTTGAACTATATACAGTGCATAATAGTTCATGGTTAACTATTCTCTGCTCACACAGTTTTATATTTTTATTTCCTAGAATCTTATCATGTAGGTACATTTTCACCTCTGTAAACTTTTTAGTGTCAGCTCTAGGTTATCATTTAAAAATATAAGATAGATATCTGTTTAAGATTTTTTAAATATAAAATTTCAAAATTCTATATATAAAAGCATTAATTAACCATAATAATTCAGGAAAAAAGATTACAACTAAATTCCTTTCTCTCCAAAGACCTTTACTACATCTTTTTAATCACAAATCTGGATCTCTCTGTGGTTTTTTATGTTTCATATTTGTTGTAGAATGTAAAAATATTTCACACTTACAAACTATATATGTACATACACATATACATACACATATATTTTTGAATAAATATATTTTATTTGGGAATTGAATAAATTACAATTTTTATTCAAGAGAATATAATTTTTGTAAGCTAAAAGTTGTCTTTCTTCCCCTACAAATGAAACACAAATAAATCCTTGGCTTTTACCACCCTGAAGTTTTGATAACTCTTATACATATGTCTCATCTCTTACTTTAGCTGAAGACATTCAATTTATAATTTAATATGATTTGCATAATCATACAAAAGAATTAATGGACATTAATGAAAAAATACACAAAAAGTATGATTTTGAACTAAATATTAATGAACACTACAATCTTATATGTAATTTTTTGTGTTTTAATTTCTTTTAGATTCAAGCTGCAGGTTTTCAATGTAGGCCCAGCCAGCATCCAGAATGTGACATTCCTGAAATTTGTAATGGAAGCACAGCAGAATGTCCTTCTGATATAACTCTGAAAGATGGAAATCGTTGCCAAAATAATAGGTTTATGTGTTATAATGGACACTGCCCTGATGCTGATGCACGTTGTCAAGCTATGTTTGGAATAGGTAATGTCTTTTGTTACATCTAAATAATTGTACCTCAGTATTTTAATTAACATTATAAGGACAAAGGTTGATATTTTCTATAGATATTATTTTTTGTTTAATATCAATATTAATTTTTTAACTTTATTGAATAATTGATAAATAAAAATTGTATTTTTTTACTTCAAAATACTACAGGGATACAAATATTTTTGTTACATGACTGAATTATGTAATGTTGATTTCTTAGCATATTTGCTTCTGAGGTCTTCACCGTAAGTTTTTGGCCTTGGTCAATGAATAGAATACCTTTTCCTAAATTTTCTTCTATAATATTCATGGTTTCAAATTTTACATTTAAGTCTAAAATACATCTTGAGATAATTTTTGTATAGGGCAAAAGATAAAGTTCTTATTTCATTCTGCATGTGGGTATCCTATTTTCCCAGCATATTGTATGAAATAGGGCATCGTTTTTCTCTTATATGTTTTTGACTGCTTTGTAAAAATCAGTTGGTCATAGCTATATGGCTTTATTTCTGGATTATCTATTATTTAATTAATTAATTTATTATTATTATTTTTTGAGACAGAGTCTTACTATGTTACACTTCTTAGAGTGCTGTGGCATCACAGCTCACAGCAACCTCAAACTCTTGGGCTTAAGCGATTCTCTTGCTTCAGCCTCCTCAGTAGCTAGGGCTACAGGCACTAGTTCTGGCTTTTGTTGTTGTTGTTGTTGTCATTGTTTAGCAGGCCCAAGCTGAGTACAAACCTGTCTGGCATGTGGAGGGCACCCTAATGCTGAGCTGCAGGCACCAAGCCTAGATTCTGTATTTTATTCCATCCATGTCTCTAATTTTATTCCAGTCCTGTGCTGTATTGATTATTGCAGTGTTGCAATATAATTTGAAGACTCATATGGTAATGCCTCCAGATTTGTTCTATTTGTTTAAGATTGCTTTGGTTATTTAGGCTTTTCTATGTTTCCTAATAAAGCATAGAACTATTTTCTTCAGATGTGTGAAATTGGTATTTTTTTTTTTTTTAGATTTTTAAAAAATTAAATCATAGCTGTATACATTAATGAAATCACAGGGTACAGTGTGGTATTTTCATATACATTTTGAAATACTCTCATCAAACTGGTTAACGTAGCCTTCATGTCATTTTCTTAGTTATTGAGTTAAGACATTAATACTCTGCTTTTAGAAAGATTCACTTGTACCCTTGTAGGTTAAACCATAGAAGTGACCCCTCCAATCACCCTCCCTCCACCCATCACCTCCCTCCTCTCCCCCTCCCCATATTCTAAGGCTATAATTAGGTTATAAGATTCCTATGAAAGCTATAAATTAGTTTCAAAATAGGGCTGTGTACATTGGATACTTTTTCTTCCATTCTTGAGATACTTTGCTAAGAAGAACATTTTCCAGTTCCATACGTATAAACATGAAGGAGGTAAAGTCTCCATCTTTCTTTAGGGCTGAATAATATTCCATGATGTACATGTACCACCACTTATTAATCCATTTGTGGGTTGATGGGCACTGGGTTTCTTCGATGACCTAGCAATTATGAATTGGGCTGCAATAAATGTTCTGATACAATATCTTTAATGCGATTTTTGGTCTTCTGGATATATACCTAATAAAGGAATTGCAGGATCAAATGGTAGGTCTATTTTTAGTTTTCTAAGTGTTCTCCAGATGTCTTTCCAAAAAGAATGAATTAATTTGCATTCCCACCAGCAGTGTAGAAGTGTTTCCTTTTCTCTGCATCCACGCCAACATCTTTGGCTTTGGGATATTATGATATGGGCTAATCTTACTGGAGTTAGGTGATATCTCAAAGTAGTTTTGATTTGCATTTCTCTGATGATTAAGGATGGAGAGAATTTTTTCATACATCTGTAAGCCATGCGCCTCTCTTCTTTAGAGAAATTTCTTTTCAAGTCCCTTGCCCGTCCTCAGATGGAATCACTTGTTTTTTACTTGCTAATATGTTTGAGTTTTCTATGGATTCTCTTGAGGAAGGCTTGCAATGCTATAAATTTCCCTCTTAGGACTGCCTTTGCAGTATCCCAGAGGTTCTCATAACTCGCATCTTCATTATCATTTTGTTCTAAAAATTTGGTAATTTCCTTCTTGATCTCATCCCTGACCCATCTATCATTCAGCATACGGTTATTTAGCTTCCATGTTTTTATATGAGTCTGCAGGTTCCTGTTGTTGATGAGTTCAACTTTTATTCCATGATGGTCTGAGAAGATGCATGGAATAATTTCTATTCTTTCAAATTTTCTGAGGTTAGACCTGTGACCTAAAATGTGGTCCATTTTGGAATATGTCCTATGGGTTGATGAGAAAAATGTGTATTCAGCTTTGTTAGGATGGAATGTTCTGTAGATGTCCATTAAATCCAAATGCTGAATGGTTAAGTTTAAATCTAAAATTTTTTTGCTAAGTTTCCTATTGGAGGAGCTATCCAACACTGCCAAAGGAGTATTAAAATCTCCAACTATGATGTAGATGGGAGAAATCAGGTTGCTCATGCCTATTAGAGTATCTTTTATAAATTGAGGTGCATTCTGGTTGGGTGCATAAATATTGATAATTGAAGTCTCATCAATTGAGAGTATTGAGTATTACCCTTAACAAATATAAAGTGACCATCCTTATCCATGATTACTTTTGTTGGCTTAAAGTCTATTATATCTGGGAATAAAATTACAACACCTGCTTTTTTCTGCTTTTCATTTGCCTGGACTATAGATGTCCATCCCTTCACCCTGAGTCTATCTTTATCTTTTAAGGTAAGATGAGATTCTTGTATGCAGCAGATATCTGACCTGAGTTTTTGTATCCGGTCAGCCAAACTGTGCCTCTTTAGAGGGCAATTTAAGCCATTCACATTGATTGAGAATATTGATAAGGCTGGTAAAATTTTTGGTATTGAGTTTTTCAAAAGTCCAGTGGACATTTTTAATCCTTTCACCACTGTGGAAGTTGGAATTTGATCAAAAGTTTCTGAGTGAGTTTACTTTTGTGGAGGAGAATTGCATTGGTCATTACAGAGGATAGGTCTAAGAATATCTTGGAGACCTGGTTTAGTTATGGCAAATTTCTTCAACATGTGAATGTCATTAATGTATTTAATTTCTCCATCTTAAATGAAACACAGTTTAGCTGGATACAGTGATGCAGGACAAGGTGGCACCATGACTGCCACCTTAGCCCTGGAGGTGTTGATGTTGTGGAGGATGGAGGAACCAGCTTGATGGACAGGCTGGAACCCTGCAGGGGAGAAACTGATGCCTTGCTATCTCCTCCATGTGCACTCCTGACTGGTCAATTTCATGTCAGTTTTCAAGGCCTGAAAGCTCATTGGACAACTGGCTGTAACTGATGATGACCCATGCCCTAAGAGTCAACATTTAGTTCCTGTAAAACAACCACTTGCCACTATACAAACCCCTGAACAGAGAGCCCAAAGGACAGACCTCAAAGAGGGAGCAGGAGAGCTTGTTCCCCTCCTGGGTTCTCTCTGCCAAGAGGTTTGGTTTTTTGCAGTTGTTGTAAATTTTGTTCCTTGAATAAATCCTGACTTACTACTGGTCTTCTCGTCTGTCAGTTCATTCTTCAAATCACTGAGACCAAGAACCTGAAATCCAGTATCAACAGGATCCTGAGTTGAAAGTCATTTTGTTTTAGGAGATTAAAAGTCAATGACCACCCTCTTCTAACCTGAAAAGTTTCAGCAGAGAGAGCTGCATTCATTCTCATATTCTTCCCCTTGTAGGTTATGGTTTTCTTACATCTAGCTGCTTTCAGAATTTTCTCTTTCATATTAACTTTAGTGAAGTTAATTATGATGTGCCTGGGGGACATCTTATTCAGGTTGAGTTGTGCTGGGGTTCTGAAACTGTCTTCTATCTGAATTTCAGAATCTCTTGGTATGTCTGGAAAGTTCTCTTTCATAATTTCATGAGGAAGAGCCTCTGTGTTTTGTGAAGTAACTTCATCATCTTCAGAAATTCCTATAAGATGAATATTAGTTTTCTTCGAAGTATCCCAGAGCTCTCTGAGAGAATGATCCATTTTTGCTCTCCATTTCTCTTCACCTTTGAGTTCTTGGGCATGTTCAGAAGCTTTGTCTTCAATGTCAGAGATCCTTTCTTCTGCCTGTTCCATTCTGCTGACCAAGGATTCTACCATATTTTTCAGAATTTTGAGGACTGCAAACTCTTGCCTCAATGTTTCAAAATCTTGGTCATTTTATCTTTTAAATCATTGAATTCTTGAGACATCTTTTGAATAATGTCTTGAAATTCTAATTCTCTCCTTTCCTTCATTCTGTTGATCTTGTTTGCTATCCAGACTCTGAACTCAATATTTGACATCTCAGCCATTTGCTTATGAATGAGATCTTGTGCTGTATCTATCATATCATTCCTTGGGGGAGTTGATCTACTCTGATTATTAATATTACCAGAGTTTTTCTTCAGATTCCACCCCATGTTTGTTTTTCACCATTTGCTAGATGGGCAGATAAGGTGAAATTGGATTGGGGGTTCCTAGGGTTGTGGTTAACCAACTCTTTTCAAGGATCTGGAACTGATGGCTGCAGCTTTTTCCCTACAGCTTTGCAAAAGACCCGTATAGTATTACAGTGTGAGGCTGAGGAATCCTGCTGGGTATGGTGGGGTTAGGTGGCTCTGTCTTGTGTTCAGCTGGTTCTTGTCCGATCCTAGTGGATCAGTGACTCAGAGGGTGGAGTCTTAGCTGTGGAGAGATACAAGCAATTAAGTCAGCCCACCTTTTGTGGATATTCATTGGAGAAAGAAAATCAACCCTTTCCATTTCTGCACAACCAAGGTATCAACCAAGGGGGGGCTTTGGGAAATTGGCCCAGTTTAGGAGTTCCATACCAATAGATCCAGTCTGTATGGACTCTCAAGTGGGAGAGTTCAAAAGGTCTCCAGCAACTAGAAGGCAGAGGTCTACTAGCTGCTCAAATTTGGCTTACTCCAATGTTCTGTGAAGTCAAAAAGACTCGCCTGGTAGCAGGGTTGGACCAGGGGTCTGAGTCTCTTTCTCCACTTTGCTCCTCTTTCACGCCCTGTCCCTGGTGGCCCAACAGGTTTGAAGTCGTGTTCCCTCCAATGAGCAGGTATACTGGGAGTTTATGCCTGTCAGAGTCAACCAAAGGTCAATCTCCCTGCAGCCTGGCCACTACCCTCTGCTGACAGCCAGTTGAGGGAACTGAGGCCTGCCTACCTCAGGTACTCAGTAGATACTGGCTAGGGTTCCACTTGGTCTCAGTCTAATCCTGAGGGTAGCAAGTGAGGGAATACTTTTCTCCCACAGCCACTGTGCCTTTGCCCCTGCCATTTTGCAGCACTGATATCCCTATAGAGTGAGTTCTGGTTTCCTCTGGGAGACCACAGAGTTGGGGAGATATCTCTTCAAAATTAGATTCCAGTGGGCTCGCTCTATTGAAGTTGCATCTTTGTGGGAAATGACCCTGTGCAGCTCCCAGGGCAACTGCTGCAGCTTGGGAGTTCTGGCTGTAGGAGCAACTCCAGGAGTGCACATGGATCCAGCAGCAGGGTGGGGAGGCTGCAGCAATTCTGGCAGTCCCTGGCACCCGGTGACTTCAGGCAGGAGAGTGCTCTGCTCAGGAGTCTGGTCAGGGTGCAGCATAGAGGCTGAGAAGGTGCAGGGAAATGGGGAGCAATGACATTAGAGTGCTGGGTCTGATAGTCTCAGGTGGGCTGGACATGGGGAGCACAACCCAAGGATTGCCAGTTCTGGCAGTCACAGGCGGGCTGGCCAGTCCTGGGGAGCACAGTCTGAGGTGCCTCAGCTCTAGTGGTCACTGACAGACTGGTCGGGTGCCGGGAGCTCAGCTCGGGGAGAGAACCCACTCTGGCAGTCACAGACAGGCGGGGTGGGGGGTGTCTGTGGGGGTATGGTGTTAATGGCTCTGGCAGTCATAGGTGGCCAGCTGGTTGTGGGGAGCGTAGCCCAAGGCATGCCAGCTCTGGTGGTCACTGGTGGGCCAGCCAGGTGCCAGGAGCTCAGCCCTGGGAGTGCTAGCTCCAGCAGTCCCAGATGGGCCATGTGGAGGGGGGGCACTCCTGCAGTCACAGGCGGGCCAGCAGTCATGGGGGCCAGGCAGGGTGAGAGGCCAGGCATGGGGAGCTCTGGCAGTCACAGGCAGGCCGGCAGCAGGGCACTTGGTCCTGCCAGGGTCAGGTACCAGGCTCTTGAGTCTTCTCTCATAGTCTATGAAGGCAAGAGGGGAGGGGTGGACTGGGAGTTCAGAATGGCAGTGAAAAGTTAGTTCAATTTTTCTGCCTGGAAGAGAATGTTCGGAGTCTCATCAGGATTCCTCTAGGGAAGTAGACCCCACTTTCTATAGCTCTTACACGTGGGGTGAGACAATAGGTCCTCAGTTCACTGCTCACCTGTAGAAAACTTGTAGAAATTGGCTTTCTTGGAGTCGCAGCCTGCCTCAGCAGAGGTGACCTGCAGATATCACTCTTCTCTCTCAGCTCAGCTCCCAATCTTCAGCTTAATTGGATATTTTCTGGACTTTATCCTTCCTTCTGGACAGGAGCTTCTGTAGGAGGCTGACTCCAGTCTACCATCTTGCCCCTACCCATGTTCAATAAATCTTGAGAGCATTTACTATGGTGGTAGACCATTGTGCTGGTTATTATGGAAAATGAATCTGAATATTTCCTGGAAAGCTGGTCTAGTTATGGCAAATTTCCTCAACATCTGGATGTCAGTAAAGTATTTGATTTCTCCATCACAAATGAAACTCATTTTAGCTGGATACAGGATCCTGGGCTGAAGTAGTTTTGTTTGAGAAGGTTGAAGATTTATGAACATCCTCTTGTGGCTTAAAAAGTTTCAGCTGAAAGATCTGCAGTCATCCTAATATTTCTCCCTTTGTAGGTAATGCTTTTATTATGCCTGGCTGCTTGGAGGATTTTTTTTCCTTTATATTAACTTGGCAAAGTTAATTACAATGTGTCTAGAAGATGTTTTGTTTGGATTCAGTCATGCTGGGGTTCTGAAACTACCTACTATCTGAATTTCTGTATTTCTTGTAATGCTTGGAAAATTCTCCTCCATAATATCTTGGAATGGAGCATCTGTGCCTTTAAGACCAACCTCTTCTCCTTCAGGAATCCCTATAATTCAGATGTTTGATCTTTTGGATCAAACTTAGAGAATGTTCTGTTCTTGTTTTCCATTTTTCTGCCTCTGAATGCTTGAAATTATTTAAAATCCTTGTCTTCAGTTTCTGAGATACTTTCTTCTGCCTGCTCAACTCTATTACTGAGGGCCTCTACTGTATTTCAAAGCTCCTTGAATAACTTTTTCACTTCCTTAAGCTCTGCTTTATCTTTTCTCATTATGTCCATATCTTTAGTGACTTTGTCTTTGAATTTGTTAATTTCTTGAAACAGATTTTGAAGTACTCTTTGGATTTCTCTTTCCATCTTTTCCTTAATTTTATTCATCTTATTTGACATCCATATTCTGAATTTGATTTCTGACATTTCAGCCTAATATTTCTCCCTTTGTAGGTAATGCTTTTATTATGCCTGGCTGCTTGGAGGATTTTTTTCTATGAATGGAATCTTCTGTTGTTTTTCCTTCGTCATCCCTTTGGGGAGTTGATCTACTCTGATTACTCATGTTGCCAGAGTTCTTCCACTGGTTCCTTCCCATGAGTATTTTCTGCAATTTGGCAATTAAAACTGGTAGGGTACAATTGGCCTGGGAGGCCCAGGAACTGGAGCTAACCAGCCCTTACCAATGAGATAAGGCTTGTGATTGTGGCTTTTCCCCTACAGCCTTGCAAAGGTCTCTTTCAGAGCTGCAGACAGAGACTCTGAGGACCTGCTTGGTGAGATAACTCAAGCTGGCTCTGTCTCAAAGTCAGCCAGCCTCTCCCCAGTCCCAATGAGTCAATGTACTAGGCCAAAATCTTACCTGGGGAAAGATACGGGTCCTGTGGCACCCCAATCTCCACCAGTGACAGCTGGAGAAGAATATGTCCCTTTCCACTACAGAACAACTGTCGTTCAACCTCTGAGTGTCCCAGATGGTCATCCCAGGTCAAAAGTTCTAATAAGATTGTCCCAGGCAGTACAATCATTGTCACAAGGAAGAGTTCAAACGGTCTCAAGGGGCCAGACAGTAGGAATTCACAGGCACTTCTGTCTGGCAAACTCAAGGGGCTGCAGCCTGGTCTCCTCCAGTGAGTAAGGGAGTCAGGAAAGTTTACCCACCAAAGTCAGAACAGGGACATCAGTGCCTCTGCCCCCACTGTATACCAACACCAGGTGTCCCTCTCACCCTCATCATCCTTCTCTCCCAGCACATCCCTCTTTCCCCTCACCCCACTCTTTCTACATGAGTCACTGTTTCTGTGCTGCTGTCCAGTGGGCTACACAATGCCCAGGATTCTCAGGGAATTGCCAAACACTCAAAGCTCTTTAGGGGGCAGAACTTCAGACCACCAGGAGAGGGGAGAAGGTTGGACCTTGTGTTCAGAATTATAGGGAAAATATTTGCTCACTTTTATGCCAGGCAGGATGATGTGTATGCTCACAGGTGGGACCTCCCTGGAGAAGGAGGACTGAGGTTTAGTGGCTCCTTTGCTCCCTGCTGGATTGCAGACAGCCCACAATGGGCCTCTGGCGTGGGGAAGGAGTGTCCCATCTTCTTGATGATGGGCTTTCTACCTGGAATTTGTTTTCTTGGATCCTCTTTCTTGGAGTCTCAGCTTTCCTCAGCAAAGATGATTTGCACTTGTCTATCTTCTATCTGTGCTCAGGTCCCCACTTTCAGCTTCACTAAGTCCACTTCTGTCCAGTATGCATCCCTCTGGACAGGAGCCCCTGGTAAAAGCTGCCTTTAGTTGGTCACCATCCCAGAATTCTCCTCCCCAATTATGTTTTAGGAACATATGTGTTGATTGGTTCTAACTCATATTGTAAGTTCTTCTACTAATAAAGATTAATTCAACTTTAATTTTTCATTCCTGTTCAGAATCCTGAGACATTCTGGGAAGTTGCCAGCATCTTGCCAAGACCGCATACATGTAAGCACATCCCACATGTGGCATCATTAAAACCTTAGGAACAACCCATACACAGCAGAGGCTAACATTTAGTGTGTAAGCACCCTTCCTCATCCTTTAGATGAGCGGTCCCCATCCTTTTTGGTATAAGGAACTGTTTTCCTAGAAGGCAATTTTTCCACAGACTGGGATTAGGGGGTGATATTGGGAATTCAGGCATATCATATTCATTGTGAACTTTATTTCTATTATTATTACATTGTAATATATAATGAAATAATCGTATAACTCACCATAGTTCAAAATCAGGGGAAGCCTTGAACTTGTTGACAGTTCCATCTAGGGGCCACAGGAGAAAGTGACAACCAAGGGGTGTTGCTTATGTCCTCAGCTCCACATCAGATCTTTAAGCTTTAAAAATTTAAGTTTAAGACACAGAAAAATAAAAATTGTAGGAGAGAGTGTGGGAAAAATGCTTGAAAATATTGGCCTGGGAAAATATTTTATGAAGAAGCCCCTTTGGCAATTGCAGCAACACCAAAAATAAATAAATGGGATTTGATAAAAAGCTAAAAAGCTTTTGCAAAGCTAAGGGTACCACAAACAAAGCAAACATCCTGCAGAATAGGAGAAAAATTTTGCATGTCATGAATATGACACAGGGCTGATAACTAGAATCTACAGAGAACTCAAGTTAACCAAGAAAAGAGCAAACAACCTCATTTCAAACTGGGAAAGACAGTTGAACAGAAATGTCTTTGACAATGACAGATGAATGCTCAACAAACACATGAAACAATGTTAATCATCTCTAATCATCAGAGACATGCAAATCAAAACCACTCTGAGATATCACCTAATTCTAGTGAGATTAGCCCACATTGCAAAGTCCCAAATCTGCAGATGCTGGCATGAATGTAGAAAGAAGGGAACACTTCTACACAGCAGGTGGGATTGTGAACTAATACAGCCTTTATGAAAGGATGTCTGGAGAATTCTGAAAGAACTAAAAGTCAACCTTCCATGTGATTCTGCAATCTCATTACTAGATATCTACCCTGAAGAAGAAAACTCATTTCACTACAAAAACATTTACATTTCTTCTTAGGATATACTCAGTCGTAACTGTTGTTCATGCTTTTCTCGGGGTAAGCTGGTGTTGAAGATGTCTGCAGTCTAAAGATTGGAAGATATAATGATCTTAACTTGTGGCAGAGAACAACTCTTATAAAATTTGAATAAAATTTTAAAAGTATTTTCAGCAGATTATGTGAAACAATTTGTGTTCTCAATTATAAATTTAATCTTATTAAAGTCTATGTATGATAGGCCTCTGATTTACCATTTGACATATGAAAATCCACCCCTCAATTCACTAAAAATCTCCATGCTAGCTAATGTTATATGGATAATATCAAAATACTCAATGTCTTTTTATTATTATGTCCATGCAATATTAATATACTGAATTCTTTAATATAACCAGTGTCATTAAGAAAATATTTTTCTTCTAAACTGTCTCTTCAGAGCCTCCTTGATCTCCTTGTTCCTGAGACTGTAGATAAGGGGATTCAACATGGGGATCACCACTGTATAAAACACAGACACCACCTTGTTCTGGTCAGTTGAGTAGCTGGATTTGGGCATCACATAAATGAATGTAATGGTCCCATAGAACAGAGTGACTGCAGTGAGGTGGGAGGTGCAGGTGGAGAAGGCCTTGTGGCGCCCCTCCCTGGAGCGCATCTTCAGGATGGTGATGAGGATGTAGATGTAGGAGACAGCTATGACAAACACAGTGACC
>CAUYQV010064110.1:0-42589 GCA_963574575.1 Galagoides demidoff
GATCCTATAATTCCTTTACTAGGTATTCATCCAGAAGGCCAAAAAGCACACTACAACAAAGATATTTGTACCAGAATGTTTATTGCAGCCCAATTCATAATTGCTAGGTCATGGAAGAAGCCCAAGTGCCCATCAACCCACGAATGGATCAATAAATTGTGGTATATGTACACCATGGAATACTATGCAGCCCTAAAGAAGGATGGAGACTTTTCCTCCTTCATGTTCACATGGATGGAGCTGGAAAATATTCTTCTTAGCAAAGTATCTCAAGAATGGAAGAAAAAGGCTTTCATAGGAAAGCTATAACCTAATTATAGCCCAAGAATATGGGGGAAGGGGAGAGGGAGGAGAAGAGGGAGGGAGGATGGGTGGAGGGAGGGTGATTGGTGGGATCACGTCTATGGTTTGTCTGTTAAGGGTACATGTGAATCTTTCTAAATGAAGAATATAAATATCTTAACACAATAACTAAGAAAGTGACATGAAGGCTATGTTAACCAGTTTGATGAGAATATTTCAAATTGTATATAAAAATAGCACACTGTACCCCATGACAGTATCAGTGTACACAGCTATGATCTAATAAAAAAAGAAAAAAGAAAAAGAAAAAAAAGGAAAGAAAGAGAGAGACAGAGAGAAAGAAAGAAAGAAAGAAAGAAAGAAAGAAAGAAAGAAAGAAAGAAAGAAAGAAAGAAAGAAAGAAAGAAAGAAGGAAATCATCAGTCCCCAAAGTTAGCACTTGTTTCCCATCTTGACTTACTCTTGAAAGCAGGCATCTGGAAGCAGATGGATGATTGGAAAATGATACACTCTACCCTACCTTCCCAGCCTGAAGTTAAGGAGGACAGACTTTTGGGGGAAAGGGAAAACTTTGAAGTATATACACAGTTGATTTTATTAATAGACTAGACTTTTTAAAATAACAATAGCTAAATTATGGAATTGTATCAAGATGCTATTAAAAGAGGAGATAGCACAAGAGGAAACAAGCTTTCAGTTGTTAGCAGTTTGAGAAAATTAAAATCGTATCATGTTTAGACCACAATACTAAAACATTATTTGTGTTATTATAATCTGCTCAGGGACCCTCTAGTCGATTTCATTAAATTATATCATCAGTGATACCAGAACACCAGCCTACTTGAATCACTGTAATTTTATTGTGAGATAAGATAATGTACATTCTCACCATCATTAACATTCTTTTGAAAGGTCCTCAAAGCATGCTTCCCATCTCAGCAGCAATAGCATGGCTTGGGCATGTGTTAGAAATGCAAATTCTTGAGCTTCACCCCAAACTTGCTGAATCGGAAATTCTGGGAGTAGGGCCTAACAAAGTATGTTTTGACCTACACTTTAGTTCTGGATGTTACTGATGTACATGCAGGTTTGAGAAGCAATATAATAGGCTATTATCTGCTTGTTTTTTTTTCTTTTTTTCTACTTTTTTTTCATCATTTGCCATCATGTTAATGATAAAACTATTAGCTTAAGGGAAGCCCAATTTGATACAGTAACTAATAACTCCCAAACATTGTAGGTTTCAAATTGTACGCATTAATTTCTTGTTCATGCTACCTGTTCGTTGTGGGTTGGCAGGGCCCTCAGCTAAGAATTAGATACTAAGGAACTCAAAATAAGGAGGTGATCACCAACTCAGACATTGTCGCTTGTCTTGGCAAGCTAAAAACCAAAAAATTCAATGATTCCCACAGAAGGAGAGTCATAAATATGAAGCATTAGCTCCTCATGTGGGTAGAGCTCTCAGAGCAAAAGATGTGCCTGCTTTCCTGCTTTGGGTGCAGCAGCTCAAAGCCACCGTATGTTCACCATAGATGAGTATCTGCAGAAACCCAATATAGGATTCTGCTTCCAAGTCTTGTTTATCACAGATTCATCAGTGTGGCACCATGACTCTCAAAAAGAAGTGTTATGACAGATTTATGCTTTTGGCCCTGAAAATCACATATAGCCATATTTTCAATTTGCAGCATGTGCATTTATAGACGTGCTACTATAGAATTAGTTATAGTAGATTTTAGTTCACCCCTGCCAATATAGGTAAAATGGCCAACTCCTCACCATCCATTGGAACTTAGGCAGCCTCAGATCAATCTGGCATCAGCTTCTAACATGATGTAAAACTCTCTGATGAGGATAAAAGGATCAGTAAGCATTAGACATGTACATCCAACACTTTGAATCTTATCTGCTAATTTATTCCAGTGGTTAATAATCCAAACAGACACACACATATTCACATATACTTCAAGTAGTCCAGAATCTTATCCAAGTTCATCAATCATCATGCACAGTTCCTCTGTCATCTTTTGGGTCTCCCTCTCTGGATAAAATATTAACTAAAGTGGTATTTCAGAGACTGGGTCGAGGTAGGGGAAAAATGATTACAGAGGTAACACATTTGATGGCAAAACATGTATTTAAGGAGAAGCACACATTTGAAGAGAAAGATATTTATTAGTCTACTATGGGGAAAATTAGATGAAAAGAATGGAAAAATAGAATCAGCTCTTTCATTCTGTATTTTGGGCTTGAGCTGTTTGTATTTTATTTCCAAAAGTTTGGAATTCAATAAAGAATTTCACAATAAATAGAGATGACCCCAATAGTATCCTACCATGAGGGTTACCTTTGAATTTCAGTTTTTGTCTCCTTATAAGTGTCTCCTGTTGAAATTCCTGAACATATACAGATGTGGTTCTTTGCTTGGAATAATCTTGCCTTTCTCTCACTATAGACATTGACAATATCTGGGAACCGTTTTAATTGTCACAAATGGCATGAGTGGGATTATTACCACCTAGTGAGCCGGGGTCAAGACGCTGCTAATGAGCCTATAATGGATAGGAAAGCCCTCTGCAGCAAGGAAATAGTCAGCTCAAAATGTCAATAGCGCTACTGTTGAGGGATCCTGATACAGAGTGTTTTCATTTGTTCAAACACCTCTGAGTTAGTGAGGTTGATACATAATGGATTAAAACCGAAACAAGTGCTAACGGCTCTGCTGTGGTCAGAAGTGGAATCAATGGCCATTTACTCCAAGGTGGCCACAGAGAGGTCTGTGATCTCCTAGAGCAAATCCACTGAAGGAAGCCATGTTCCCAGGGATAACTACATTAATTGTTAAGGAGCTGTTATCAGCTCTGGCAATGAAGGGACCCCCTAGGTAAGGGTTTTTCAAACTGTACATTGTGACCTATTATTGCCTATGATCTACTAAAGATTGCAATTTGATAGATTACTGGGCATGTTAAAAAAAATGAAATTTTTTAAAATGCCATTACTAAGGAAATTATTTTACTAGAATTGTAAAAATATGTAAGTATAGTTGCTTACAATGAAAAAATATATTTCTCACTATGGATTGTAGCTGAAAATGCTCAAAAAATAAAAAGTAGTATTGTTCTTGATTTGCTAGTTTCTTCAGAAGTGTTCCCCATGCATCAATCAACATCTGACCTCAGTCAAGGACCTATTCCCATAGCCTGCAAGTAAAATAAAATTGAATACCAACAGCCTGTTTGTATGAGAATATACACTTATTAAAAAAATGACAACAAAAATAGAAGATACCTCCCCAAATGATAGTGATACATATTTCTGATTGTACCATAACATTTGTTTATTTTTATTTTTCCGTATTGTATAAAAGCTCTACAGTGAATTTCTTACTTTTCTAATCAGAAAACGCACACACGCACATTAGAAATTTCACTATCATTTTAAAAAGTGATTTCTGATGGATGACTGATGGAGAACACAGGTTTTAGTGGGTTCAAGAGTAAGCACAGAAGTATTTGAAAGCGAAAGGAATAGCAGATTAAAGGAAAACTGGAATATTTTTTGGTTTTGTTTTCAAATAAACTCCATTGGCGTATAGACTAAACCAGGGAAAAGTTCAAGATCGTGAAGAAAATGACTCCAAAAAGGAACCTTTTGAAGTGATTTTTGAGTCTGTGTCTTTAATGTCCTGAACATGCCCAAGCTCATCTGAGCAATCTTTGAAGCTGGCTGCTGTAGGTCAGTGGTTAGCAAGCTGACCCCAGATTCCCTCAATGGCAAGTTCAATCCTTGCCTGGGCCTTATAAACAAACAAACAAACAAAAAAGTTGAAGTAATCTTTGAAATAAGGAAATTTGTTTGTAATATATATATATCTCTCCAAAAATGTTATTTTGAAAATTGATGCCCTTTTAATTGTTAAATTGTACAGTAGTGTTCAAATTTGTTATTCATCATTGATAATCACATTATCTAAGTAACTAGAAACATAAATATGTAGAGGATTGCGAAAATGAAAACAACATCCTACAAAGCCTTGCTGCTGTTCTTCCCAGCAAATGGCAACGATCACTGAGGAGTTCAGCAACTTTATATGAATTTCCAGGAATTCAAATGCTTATAGTAAACACCAGACTTAAGTATGCAGTAATATACAGGCCACAAATTATTTATGGGCTATTATATGAGATAAATTGTTTGCAAATATTTATAAACTATTCACAAGGCACACTAACCTTTTGAAATGACTTACCATGTAACAGAATACATAAAATTATGATGGATAACAAACAAATCCCTTATAAAATATTTACAATGTATCAGTTTCAGTAATATTAATTAGTGTACTCATCATTTCAAGTAATTGGTAAGTGATTTACAAGTTAGTTGTCAGTGAGACAGATGAGATTTCATATCTGGATACAAATATATCCTAGGAGAGCATGGGGGGAATCCACTCTTTCGATCTTCTCCCTTAGTTTTCAGTTAAAGATTAAGTGCAACTGTTGTAAATTAGAGCAAGAGAAGGATCACTAATTTGTGAGAATTAGTCAGATGGTCACTGTTTGGTAAATGGAGCACAACTGAGAAGTCATAACCCAAATCACATTAGGTTATAACAATCCAAGTTAATGTCCAGCTTTTCTTTCTTTTGTTTTCTCTTTTTTATTTCTTTGTCTTCTTTCTCTCTCTCTCTCCTCTGTTCTCTCTCTTTCTCTCTCTCTCATTTGTCATCCTGCCTAGAGTGCAGTGGCATCTTCATAGCTCACTGCAACCAAAGTGCTGAGGTTCTAGTGATCGCCTGCCTCAGTCTCCCCAGTACAGGAAACTGTGAGTGCAACCACCGTGCCTGGCTAGCTTTTATCTGTTTTTTGTTTGTTTATTTGGTTTTTTTTGTTTGTGTAGAGATGAAGTCTCACTCTTGCTCAGGCTAGTCTCTTACTCCTCCCACCTTGGCCTTCCAGTGTTAATTTTCAGCTTTTGTTATAGGTTCAAGGCAGCTCTGCTAGGATTCTGCTTCCTTTGAGAGACAACTCTTCATGGTTCTCTCACTTTTATGCATGTCTTGTGAGCAGAGGCATGGCTGGACTGCGCTTGGATTATCTTCTCAGTAATGTACGTACAATGAACAGCTTTGGGAAGTAGAGATAGTATTTCCCTTGGAAGCAAAGGGCAGGTTTGTTTACTGTCCAGTAAAATAAAGATATTTTCTCCTGAGAAAAAGTCATTTAGGGTTGTTTTAATCTATTGTAAAGGACTGGGGTTCAGTCCCTCATTCGGGGTTCCCACACACAACTTCCTCAGCTTGAGCTTAGTCATATCTCTGCCGTGAGGCTTGTGGAACAAGGTAAACTGTCTTGAAATGTGAAGCTCATGCTGTTTCCTGTGCTGTGAATAATAATATATTTTTTTGCTTGACCCAGGAGACTCGTACCATTAGCTATAAAGCAGTGGGAAGGAGCTTCATGATTAGCTTGCAGTTGGGTAAATCTCAGACAATTCTTGGTAGTTCTGTATTGTTTTACCCCAGGAACTAGGATGGTAGAACTAGGAACTACCCTCTCTTTGAAATGTTACCAGAAAGTTAAATGACTAGTGAAATTACTTTCAAGTCCTCTGCCTGGAAGGAGAAACACTATTTCTTGCCACATTTTATTGCCTAAAGCAGAGTTTCACAACTTTGGCACCATTGGCATTTGGCGCTAGACAGCTCTTTGTGATAAGGTATGTCCACTGTAGAATGTTTCAGCAGCACCCTCAACCTCTATCCACAGAGAACAGGTAACACTCCCTTTCTCTAGTTCTGGCAATGAAAAATGTCTCCAGATATTGGCAAATGTCCCTTTAATGACTAAATTTCTCCTAGTTGGGAAACACTGGCCTAAAGCAAGTCTCTAAGTCTCATGGCAGAGCTGATTGCTGGAGGATGAGGATACATAATCTCCCTCTTTGGAAGAGCATTGCATGAAGATGCGCCTCTCATGAATAACTGGGGATCACTTATGTGATGACTTGTACATATGAATAAAGGATGCTTGGTTCTGTCTCTGGCTAACTCACCACATATTTGTGAGTTCCATGGAAAAGATATACTCTTTGTCTCAATAGCCTTCACCACAAACATTGTGAACACTGCTAAAATTTCTCGTTTGCAAAGATTCTGCACCATTGTCGTGGGTTTTATTTTGAGTTGAAGAATATAAAATTAACTCATAAGTTATGACTTAATTTTATTTATTAAAATTTATTTATAAATTTATTTATTTACTCATATTTACATTTCCCTTGACTTTCATGGTAACACAGCCACACACATTCTTCAGTGAGGAGGATCAAATAGAAAATGTGATGTTTTAAAGAAATGGGGGAAAAGGTGAGGAATTGGAGCCATTGTCTCACCAGGAAAAATGGAAATACAGAATTAACTGATAAGATTTAGGGAGAAAATTTTTCTGAAAATCAAATATACATATATAATACAAAAGTTGATTTACCCAGAAAGTATATAGAGATGAATTTTCCAAGAAGCTAAGTGGACCATAAGCTCCAACATTCCATATCTTCCTGGTTCTCCATAAGGAGCACTATAACAATGTGCCCACATGATCATTAATTTCTGTTAAATTTGCAAAAATAACTAAGATCACTGTACTTCTCTGTATGACTATCCCTTCATTAGCCTTCCTCTCTCTCTTTCTAAGGGAGTGGCCAGCAGAAATTGGATGTCACGAAGTATTAATGTAAGGGGGAATGGCTACAAATCAAGGTGTATTTGTGAATTTGAAGGGGTAGGTACATTTCTATATTCAATGATTTGGAATTTCCTTTACTTCTGAATGGAGGAAATAAACCACAATAAATTATTATTACCTATAATACATTTTCCTAATTGACATTGCATGTATTTTATATCATCACAGAGCTATAATAGTTATCTCATCCATTGCTTATCACTACTATGAAATCACAGGGTTTAGATTTTGTTATTTAATGTAATAATAAAGACACTAATATAGTATAAATTTATTATTTATATATTAGTATTTCTATACAATTTATCTTATTATATCATTTCATGCCTTCATTATTCTGAGAAGTCCACAGACAGTAGATTTCCAAAGAAGTTCCTGGCACCAAAATGATTCAGAATTTTTAGGTAAAGAGGAAATTTTGTAGGCAATATACATAGTTTAGCTCTAGAATTATATATTTATGTGCTTCTCAGTCACTTCCATGTATAATTAATTTATATTTCCCTACCTCAGAGTAGAACTGGCTTCCTGGAATCTTACCACCCACTTAGCTGATTCACTCACAAGTGAAGGTGTAGGGCTAGAGGTCAAATCACAAAATGACATGTCATGTAACGCCTGACATTATAGGAGGAGTAATTTTGGAAACATATAGAGCCAGATGTTCATTTATGCAAAATTCTTCTACTCATTACATTTGTAAAACTGTATAGAGAGGATTCAGATCTCATGGAGACTCATTAAAACAGAAGTTTGCTGATGTCAGAATATACTTTATGTCACTATCTACCAATATAAGATACATTACCACTCTCTTGTATAGAAATGAACCAAAATATTTTTTCATAATTATTATGTTCACAGAACATAATTCTATAGTAGTAATACAAATAGCAAGTATGTCTGAATGTGAAGATGCAAGTATTTTTACCCAAGTGGCAATACATTGTACCTGTCATGAGTCTTGACATGGACAATGCTTGGGTTCAACCCATACTGCCAAAGAGCACAAAGAAGCAAATGTGCCTATAAAAACCTCTACATCCATTAACAATAAGTCAATAAGTCAATGTGTAAGAGTAATCTGATTTCACAGTTATGTAGCTCAGTTCCACACAGCGTCAATTTTGAAATGCATTTTAATTTTCTTGTGCATGTGTTAGGTTTAAATGAATTTTAATTATTGTCTTCAGAGTTATTAATCATACCAAAATTCACACACAATGAAAAAATGAAAAAGAAGAATCTTATCAGAACCTGAACGTGTCAACGGCAAGAAGGAATACTGGTAGAAATTGTGACACAGAAAAACAGTGGAAGATTTGATGTCCAAGAGTGTATTAATAATGAAATAATTAGAGAAATGAATCATGAAATAAACTAAAATAATAAAACCACTTGGAAACCGAAGAGGGTAGTTGTATTTGAACAGATAGGGGTTATGTATAGTCACCACTGAGTAAATGTATAAGGCAAAAATATAATATCAAAATATGCTACAATTTTTTTGACCAAAAAACACATACACAAATATGTATCTAAATGTGTGGATCATATTATTATTATCACATACTATGAGATAACAGCGTCATCTCTGATACCACCAAATGGGCACCGGGGAGAAAGGGAGAGAGAACTTTATCCGTAGATGCTGTTGTGTACCTTTTGAATTTTACAACATTAAAAAATGTAAGCTATTTAATAAATACGTGTATAAGTATAATTTTCAAAGAAAGGTTCAAAACATAAAATGCATCTATATGGTAATTATGAGACAATCTATCAGAAATAACCATAAAGGTTTTAGCACAATCATATCAGGAAAACCAAAATCCCCAACCAATATTAATGGGCAAGTTAATAATCCAGGTGGAAAAATTAGATAAAGAGGATTATATTATTTTCATTTAAATTTCTCTCCAGAGTGAAAATGTTTTACCATAAGCATTTATACAGCTAGACATATAGCATCTAAATTTATTATTTAACTATTAGTCAAAATCCAACTTTAATGTAAAATTTTGACTTATCTCTCTGGACTTGACAATATTTTATAAAAAACTAAGTATGGAAAACCAGGGATGGAATATTATGATTAGTAATAATTTTGCTATAATTGCTCCACATTAAGAGCGGCACCCTACAAAGAATATATATACTTTTAAATGTCTGCAAATGTTTTTAAAAAGTGAGATAATAAAACATATCTTGTGAGGACCACATTGTCTAAATGCCACAAGATGACTCCAGAAATTAATAATGAAATAAACTAAAATAATAAAACTACTTAGAAACCTAAAGCACCATCTGTAACAACTTTTGGATCAAAGAGAAATCAAGACTGTAATTATAGGCTGCATCCAAAAAATAAAAATGACACGATTATATATCAAAGTATTCAGGATTCAAGTAAAGGGAAGAACAGATGAAAATTGGTTGCAAAAAAATTTTAATCATGAACCAAAAAGGGACAATAACAAATGAGACAGCATTTAATTAAATAAGTGAGAAGAAACTACAGCAAGATATATATTCCTAAAAACGATCCAAGTATATATATATATATAGGGGGGGGAAATACTTTAAAGAAAAAGAAGGAATGAATCACAAGTTATAAAAATTTAAGAGTTAACAAAGAGGTTCTGGCACTATTTATTTGGCTAGATGAATAGCCTGGAAGGCTATTCAGAAAACACTAATTCAAAGGATGAATAACTGGAAATGAAATACAACCACAGAGTATTGCACCTTGAGATGACACGTGAAAATTGGACTTCTTTTCTAGATGGAAGAAGCTTGAGTGTTTCTAAATTTGAGGGTAAGAGGCCAGTAGATAGAAATTTATTGAAGAAACACAGGAGGGGAAATCAATAGGGCGAGGTCTCCAAGAAGGCAGGAGTATAGGTTGAGTAATAAGCTATAAAAGGGAGGACAGCTCTTCTGTTATAGGGAGAGAGAAAGGGGGTGGTGCAGACTCAGGTAAATTGGCAGGTGATGAGGTGGGAAGTTATGGGAGTTCACAGAATAATAGAGCCGCTCTTGTCTTTGTAAAGTAGGCTATAGGTCATCAGCTGGAGCAAGAGGGAAAGGAGCAGGATTTGAGGTTTGAAAATAGAGATGGAGGTTATAAATAGCTATTGTAAAGAGTTTGGATGGAGAGCTGTCTAGAGAAATAGGATCCAATTACTAGGCAGTGACTAGAGAAAAAGGAAACCATATTTCTGTGCCAGTTCTAGCAACACACCCCACTGCCACGTTGCCACTGGTAAGGCTCCCTGAAGGGCAGGAGCTTTGCACAAATCAGGCTTTGCTGGGGTCCTCCAATCCCCACCTGGGATAACCAAAAACACTTCCAGGTAGCTTTGATTAGATGCAAGTGATAATGGACCTTGCAAAGATACTACCTAGACAGAGACCATTACAGTAAGATGAGTGCATGCAATTTATACAATAGCTAAGAGTTTGCAATAGATGTGCGAGCCTTGTATGAACACTGGTCCATATATATCTTACAAAATGAATGACTTGAATAAAAGGGGAAGGATTGGAGGTTATCAGCTGTGTGAGATTAGGAACAAGAAATTGAAAAAAAAATCATGAAAAAGGGAAAATCACATCTTCAGAAGTGAAAAGTACATTTAAACTACAATAGGTGAAAGAAAGCTATGCTCCTGCCGGAATAGAAAAATAGTTCACATAAAACCTAAAAATTTCAGAAGCAGACCCAAGAACATATTCTCAGCTTGCATATATGTATATAATTTACTCTTCTATGAAGTTGTCTGTTTTAAATTACAGAAGCACATGTATCATCGAACTGCTTATATTGGGAAGATAATAGTAGTTTGGAGGTAGTAGTTACTACAGTGACAGCAACCAAATAGTTTCTATTTCCAACATGTAGCCAAATAAAACCAAAGTGAAAAATTAATGTGAAATTTTAAGTAATTTCATAAGTATAAAAATATATTCACAATAAGTACACAAGAATAATACAGGGTAGATGGATATCAGGAAAATGCTCAAGGCAGAAATCATAAAACATTTTTAATGAATAAAATATAAAACTCAATAAAAGAAACTTCTTAAAATTAAGTCAAATAGACTTTCAAAGTAATTTGCAACATAAACGTGTGATAGCTTTCATATACAAAGAATTCTAAGGAGATAAATCAATGATACTATTTATGTAACGTTGCTGAAGTGGCAGAATTATAGCGATGGAGAAGAGATGAGTGGAGTCTTGCAGTCAGATACGGTCAAGAGAAAAGGGTGAGTCTGTCTAAAAAGGGACAGCACAGGGGCAGCGCCTGTAGCTCAGAAGGGTAGGGTGCCGGCCCCATATGCCGGAGGCGGTGGCTTCAAACAAAGCATTCTAATGAAAACAGAAAATATATTTTAATTTATTAAATTGGCAAAGAAAACAAGTACCCTTGAGTGTGAGAAAGTGGAAATTCATACACTCTGCTGCTGTAAGTTTAAATTCTTGGAAATTGAACACCAGATGTAAAAAGTCTAAATCACATCTCCTTTATCCAAGCAATTACTTTTTTGTTATTTATCATAATAAAACAAGACTTCATACATATAATATCAAGGTTATATATTAAAGTATAATTTATAAAAACTAAAAATTACAAAAAAAAACAAATATGCAACAACAGAGAAATGGTGAAATGAATACTAAAAGCCATCGAAGTGATAATTTGCAAATGCCAAAGGTCCATATATTTTCTAAAAAGAAAGTTATTGCCAAATTAGTGGGGAAAAGAATGTGTGTGTGTATCTGAAAACACATGTACCTAAAGTTATTTTGTTATAGGAATTATTAGGAATTTACATTTTCTTCGGTATATAAATTCTCTCTTTGCCTCCTGATTTTTTAAATGACATGTACATTTCTTTTTTAATTAGAAAAGTGAGTAATTTATTTTAGTTTCAAATGCATTTACAATTTAGAAAAAGAATATAGACATGATGAGAAAGCCTCTACTTTCAAAACTGCATTCATGGCTGTGTTTCACAAGATAATATAACTGACTTTCTTCATGTAGATCAGCATTATACGTTATTAGCCATTTTACACCGCATGAATGTGACATTGGACATTATCCATTTACTTTAAATTTTGTTGGCTTTTTACTTGTATGTGTATGAATTCAGCTAGACTGCCGTGTCTTTTTAAGGAGAAAGCCAAACCTTTCCTTTTCCTTCTATTCTTGCCTAAAACAACATCGTCAATCTAGTTAACGGTGAATAAGAATATTAGAGACATGTGTGACAATTGATGTGGAAAAATTAGATTCCTGCTGGCAATTACCCATCAAGAGCAGATTGACTGATTGCCAGAGTTGAAACACCTGCAAACTGTCAGCCATCATAATAGGGCAAATATCCCAGAACCTTGGTGCGGCATCAGGTAGAAATTCAGTTTTCACTGCTGGGAACCTGCCCTCGGTGCTACGCATTCATAATCTTCTCCCATCAAGCCAGGTCGACACATTCAGATATGTCCATCATTCCAGCAGCCAAATATATGTCCTGTCAAATGCATTCAATGGCTCTCATGATAAGTTGGACGAGAAGTGACACGCTACACATGATTGAGTAGAAGGGCATATCATATACAATCCCTGCTGTCATACTTTGTCATTTTATTTCTATATCTAGGTGAGGGACTTAACCTTGACATTTCCTAAGTTCAGCTATTATGGCCAAATAATAGAAAAACAAATGTAAAAAATATTTTAAGAAGTTGCATATGAAACACAAGCATGGTGATAAAGTAGGTTGAGTCAAATAATGAAATGAGTTTACTGTCTTTTGGAATACATGAGTGAGGTGTGTTGATTTTGAATGTAGAAAACAAATGTGCTGATTCAATGATAAGAAAATCAAAATGGGAAGCAGGTGAAATGTAACTTCAAATTTTGCCTAAGTTGCCAAAAGCAACCTAAGGATTAAGTGCTGTGCTGTTGCGTTTATAGGTACTATCTCCTTTATATGTTTCTCATTACAGAAAAGAAATATCTATAAATCAACATTGTCATTATATTTGAAAAACATTCATTGAAATTCTGGGCTACAGAAAACAACCTGATCTGTCTGTGGTAGATGAGGCATCCTTGGCCATGAGGAACAGATGTGTGAATATTCCTTTCATCTTGTGTTTGTGTGTGTGTGTGTGTGTGTGTGTGTGTGTGTGTGTGTGTGTGAATATTCTGTCATCAGAATTGGGTTTCTATAGTCTCACCAACTTCTCCAACTGAAACTTCTTTTCCCTTCTAGTACAGAGACATGGGAAAGAAGAAAACACTCCTGACCTCCCTTTGAAGATTCTCTACAATTGTTTTATAATCTATCTGGGGAGAGGAAGAGAGAAAAAATGGAAAATAACTTTCCCTTTTTGACAGCATTCAGTTAATATTCTGGTAGCTGTTACTTGCAAAATTCTGCTTAGGAAATCACTTTGAAAATCATATCTGTTACTTAAGCCTCATGTTTATACACCATCCAACACACTGGCCTCTCTGATGCCTTGATCTTCTCTCAGAAAATTTTACACCCTCCTCACCATAACGCCCACACCTGAGATTTGTGTCATCTTTAAGTTTTCTGTTTCTAAAATTTATAGTTTAGTTAGCATATAATTCTGACTACTATTCATCATCTTACCATATTTCTAACTCTCTCACTCCCATCCCACCAGTTCTGAGCTTTGAGACTTACGAAGAAAAATTTTCAATTTGGTCCTTTTCTTTTTCTTTCATTTTATTGTTTTTATAAACTTGGATCTTTCTAATTAAACACTCCATTTTTCCTGTTTCTTCATTCTACTACTTTCCATTGTATTTTCTTTAATTTGACTCACTTTTCTTCTGTAAATAAATTTCTTCTAAGAGAAATGAGTGAAAAAGGAGAAAAAAATGCATAAATGTAGAAAAACCCATGGTGCTTGATATGAAAAGCTGTACCCCAATTTAGAGAACAGAACTTGAAAATGCTTAGTAGAGCTGAGCCTGGTGATGTACATTTCCAAGAAAGTGAGCCATAAAGGAAAAATAGCCAGACTTGGAAGAATTAAATTCCAGCTTTTACTTATTTACTTAATACTTATATCTGGAATACCTACTAGGATACAGACAGAATCTAGACACTGGGGTATGTCAGTGGACCAAGCACAAGTTCTGTCCTTATGAACTCTGTGTTCTAGTGCAGACAGACAGAAAACAGTAGATGTGATAAATATGCAAATTGCATGACACATCAAAGTGTAAAAAATTGTATGTAAAACAAAAAAGAAAGGAAATGTAGAGTAGAATAAAGGGCTATGGAACAACAAATAAATTCATTATGTGTCGCCCGGACAGCAGGGCAGCTTGGGTTCCCTACTCCTTCCCTAGGAGACATTGTATATGAAAGAAGTTTCTCACAGGACTGTCCTTCCCCTATCAGGAGAGTGGACAAATTCCCAAGAGTCCCAAAGTCTTCCCAGGTGTTGACAACTGGCTTTCTGAGGCAGGATCCTAGATACTGCTGTTTGACACCCCAGTAATCTGTAGTGTCCCAATTGACTCAGCTGTTTTCATTATAATCCTGAAAAAGGAAGTGCAACCTAAATGTAGGGATTTACACTGGATTGCAAGCCCACACAGCATATCCCACACAATGCCCGCCCCAGGCATGCTTCTTTCTGGAGAAAATGGTTGCTTTATACACATGTTGCTTTCCTATCTTCTATTGACCTTGGGTTTATAACATTTCTGACAAAGGTCACTTATTAACTTATGCAATATGAATGCTGTACAATTTATTCCATGCCCTGGTGCACAGAAGATGGCAACTACATATCGACCTTTCTGGAAAACAAATCTTTATCTCATCCACTCATGCAGTTTTATGATTTAATGGGTATAATCTTTATTATGTCATTTATAATGTAAAATGATTAAATGCTTTATAAATATTTTTAAAAAGGTATTTAAGATGTGTGTTCTTCAGGAAAACAAACCTCACTAGATGTTTTAACAGTGAACTTAATCTAAAGAATTGGAAAAACTGATGTTTGGGATTTTTTTAAAATCTTTTCCTGAAATACTCCTGTTCATGTATTTTGCCCATGTTTTCATATTTGTTTTATACTGATTTGTTTCAATTCTTTTTAGGTTCTAAATTTTAGCCCATTGCTTGATTTATAGATCAGGCTTTTCCCATTTATTTATTTTTGTTGTTGCTATATTTGCCTAAGGGGGTCTTAGTCATAAATTCTTTTCCTAGGCACACGTCTAGGAGAGTTTTTCCTACATTTTCCATTACTGTATATAAAAGCAATATATGACAAACTGCAGCCAACATTATACTAAATGGGAGAAAGTTGAAAGTATTCTCACTAATATCTGGAATAAGAGAGTTTTTCCTACATTTTCCATTATTGTATATAAAAGCCACATATGACAAACTGCAGTCAACATTATATAAGTGAGGCAAAGTTGAAAGTATTTTCCCTAAGAACTGGAACAAGACAGGGATGTCCTCTGTCATCATTTCTCTTCAATATAGTATTGGAAGTCCTAGTCATAGCACCAGCAAGAGAATGAAAGAAAGAACAAATATGGAGTCATCACATTTCCTAACTTCAAATTATACTACATGGCTATAGTAATCAAAACAGCATGGTACTACTAAAAAAGTAGAGAAATAGATCTATAGAATGAATAGAGAACCCAGAAACAAAACCATCTATCTACAACCCACTAATCTTAAACAAAGCAGATAACAACATACACTGGGGGAAGGAGGCTTTCTTCAGTAGATGGTGTTGGGAAAATTTGATAGTCACATGCAGAAGAGTGAAGCAGGATCACTATGTCTCACCATATACAAAAATTAACTCAAAATGGATAAAGGACTTAAATGCAAGGTGTGAAACCATAAAAATTCTACCACTGTTGATTTAAAGTCAATTTTATCTGATCTGAGGATGGCTACACCTACTCGCTTTTGGTTTTCATTTGCATGAACTATTTTTATCTATCCCATTACCTTGAGTCTGTGTAAATTCTTATGTGCTAGATCTGTTTCTTGGAGACAGCATAAGTTTGGGTTGTGTTTTCTTCATTCATTCAGCCTTAAAAGTTTCTGGATTTTAAGTGAGGCATTCAGACTACTCCATTGAATATTGGTATTGATATGTGGTATGCTTTTCTGTTCAACATGTTAAATGATACCTTATTGTTTTGTTTTCCCTCTTGTGCTATTATTGTATCAGAACTGTGAGGCATAACTTTTCAGTGTTTTTACAATGGTTAATATCTATTGTTCCTTTACATGTATAATACACTTTTGAGCATTTCCTGTAGGACAGGTCTAGTAGTGACAAATCCTCTTAGTGTTTGCTTGTCTGAGGAAGACTTTATTTCTCCTTCATTTATAAAACTTTGCTTAGCAATACAAAAAATTCTTGGCTGGCAATTATTATGTTTAAGGAGACCAAATATAGGACCCCATCCCTTTCTGGCTTGTGAGGTTTCTTTTGAGAAGTCTGAAGTAAGTTTGATGGATTTTCCTTCATAAACCTCTTGATGTTTTCATCCACCACTCACAGAAGTTCCTCCTTCATATTGACTTTGGCCAGTCTGAGGACTATATGCATTGGAGATGCTCTTTGCTCAATACCTCTCTCAGGTGTTCCTTGAGGTTCTTGTATCTGCATATCTAAATCTCTAGCAAGACCAGGGAAATCTTCCTCAATTATTCCCTCACAGATTTTCCAGGCCTTTTGCCTTTTATTCTTCATCCTCAGGGAAACCTATGATTCTTATACATAGTATTGACCTATTGTACATAATTCTATCTTTCTTATATATATCGATCATTCCTTTTGATTCTTTAGGGTTTTTATTTTTGACTGGATTAATTCAAAAAAGTTGTCTTCGAGTTCTAAAATTCTTTCTTCTGGTTGATCTAGTCTATTCTTAAAATATTCCATTGTGTTTTGTATTTCCCTAAATGAGTTTTTATTCCCAGAAGTTCTATATTTTAATATATCTGTCTCTTTAGTCATTTTAAAAATTAATTTCCTGCATTATTTTCCGATTTGTTTCTGTTGGATCTTATTGAACTTCCTTACAATCTATATTTGGAATTCTTTATCTGTTATTTTAGTATTTTCATTTTGGTTGGACCCCATTGCTAGAGAGCTTGTGTTCCTTTGGGAGTGTCTTTTCTCTCAGATTTTTCATACTTTCCTGCACTGAATTTTTCCCACCTGGAGCACATGTCCTATCTCATTTTGGTATCATATTGGATTATGTTTTTGTTTCTATGGGAACTTTTCCACCCTCACTCTTAAGGGTGTGTCTGTAGCATATGTTTAGGTAAGGGTTTTTGGCTTTGCTTGTGGTACTTTGGTAAGAGTCTAGTTTCTGGATCTCTTTACTATGGTGATTTTCTCAATTTCTAGTTATTTGTAGGCTGTAGTGGTGATATGCTATGTGTGTAGGCAGATTTTTATGCCTCTTGTTAACAGGGGAAATGTGGATCTTTGAAATCCTTTCTTTTTCTTTCACCAGCCCTGTGATCTTAACAGTGTGAATTATATTGAGATGCTCAGTTTAATCTCTGAGACAGTAAGTGGTGCTTATGGGTAAAAATCAGCCACGCCCAGTATAACTGGGTCATTAAATGATGTAATGTACAAATTGTCATGGTGCTTATGGGAAGAAGTCAGCTGTAGTATCATTTTTTGGACCTGTGACTGGCTACAGTCAATCAGAGGAAGGACTTGGATATCCCAGATGGTGGTTGGGGCCCTGGAGCTCCTCATTATACTTACTCTCCAGCATAACAGAGGCAGGTGGGGAAGTGAGACAAGAGGAAGCTCGGTCAAATGAACTGTTCAGATTCCACAAAGGCAAGTAAAAGAGCTGTCTTTACATGGATCAAGAGTTATGTAAAAATCTTGCTTCTGGGGAAAGCCACCAGGGAGGGACAGAAGCAGTCTCACCAAGCAAAAAGGTTCACTCATTTGGGAGGGGCAGGAAGCAAAAAGTCCACTCATGTGGGAGGGGCATTCTGGTATTCCTGGTTCAGCAGGTGGGAGTGGGCTTTGTTTTTCATCCTTCTCCCCTGCCCTGTAGATATTCTTCAAGAATCTGACTACAAGAAGCAGACCAAACTAGCTGAACTCACAAACAATGGTGCTCTGGGCTAGGAGCTTCTCTGCCCAGGATCCTTCCCTGAATCAAAAGAGTGGCTGTCCTGTTGGAGGAGGGTGCTCCACCTATAAGTGCAGTGCCACTCAGACCCACCCTGCACTCTCCTTTTAGTTCTTCCCACATGGGCTCTCTAGCCTCCTTTGTAAATCTCCCCTCTGTGTCCCTAAGCAACATTGAGTCCTGGGGAGTGTGGAATCTAGCCCGTCTTTTGGCCTCCCTCCAAACCAGGGAGAAGTATGCTGGACCTCAGTTGCATGTGGAGTGCTCAAGCAGGCTCAATGTCCCTCTGCTTCTGAGTATTTCCTGTTTTGCTGGAGCAGCCAAGTGAGCAGTATCAGGGAGGGTGGGTGGCAGGGAGCTCACAGTCTGAGCAACCCTTGGTCCACTGCAGATGCTAAAAGGAAAGGTGTGAGCCCTACTACTCTCTGTGGAAGCCTCAGAATGATGGATGTGCTATAGAAGGAAACAGATGCTTCTAAGAGCCACGGCTGAATCATCCCTTGTGGCACCTGTTCTAACTTATGTAAGAACTGCCACTCAGCAGCAATAAGCAAGGAAGGGGAGGGAAAGAATAAAAATCTGAACAGAGAAGAACTGGCACTCTAGTCCCCATTGTCCTTCTCCCCAGAAGGCAGCCTGCCTGGAAATATCTACTCTCTGGGATTACACAGTTCCCCTGGGACGCCCTGGCCCCCTTGTGGACGCCACAGTCTGGGCAGGAGTTGGAAAATGTTTGTGTGAGAACCAGTGACAAGAAAAGTGAAGGTCTGAAACTCCCTGGGGAGAACAAAGCACATAATAGGTGGAGAAGCAATACGTCATGCACTGTCTTAGCTTGGGTCTGTGGTGAAGGGAAAGACCCCCAAGGGGGATTGTAAAGGTAAAGAAGCTCTTCACAGCTCAGCAGCCTGTAGTCTATGAGAGGTGTGAGAGGAGGAGAAACAGAACTCCCACTGTAATGCAGTCCCAAGTTTCATGAGGTTAATCTCTTCAAAAATCTTGTTCCTCCTTATTCTGGTCTGCAACTTCTTCTCATGGAATCTCTGGAACTTTTCCATCAGAATTATACTTTATCTATTTTTTTCTTTTTCATCTAAAACGTTCCCTTCTTTCTGAGATGATCTGGCAACTAATGCTTCTAGTCAGCCATCTTGTTCCCACATGTCTACTGTTAGGGTTTAAATAACCAATCTCGTCTAAAGCTTATATAGTCATAAGCTTTTCTGATAACATTTTTACAGTATTTAAAAATATTTTACTATTTAATATATCTATAATTTATTGTGTAGATTAGGTAGAGTGCATTAAAGATGCAACTCTGAATTCATAAATAGGAATTCAATTTTTCAGTGCCAGTAACAAATAATCTTTACTGATTCAAATGGCCACCTTTATTGTATACTAATTCTGTTTATAATATTTGTTAAATTGTGATAAAACACACATAAGACTTACTTCCTAATCATTTCTAAGTTTGCATTTTGGAGGTATTAATTACACTCACATTGTTGTACCATCATCGCCATTTTCCCTCAAAAACAACTGTTTTCAATTACAAAACTGAAATTCCATGACCTGCTAAATAATAATTTGCCATTCCTTCTCTTCTCATCCCCAAAAGCCACTTTTCTACTTTCCATCTCTATGAATTTGACTACCGTAAAAATCCTATGCACGTGGAATCATATGCTGCCTTTCCTTTTGTGACTGGCTTATTTCACTGAGCCTACTGTCCTCAAGGTTCATTCATGCTGTGGCCTGTGTCAGAATTTCTCTCCTTTTAAAGCTAGTAATGCATGGTATACACATACCACATTTTGTTTGTTTATTCATTTATCAACAAAGTTTGCTTTTCCTTCACCTTTCGCTATTGTAAGTAGTGTTGCTGAGAACATGGGTATATAAACACCTGTTGGAATCCCTGCTTTCAATTCTTCTTGTGTACCTAGGAGAGGAAATTCTGAATCGTATTGTATGTACTTCAATTACAGAAGTACAGAAAAATTGCCCTCCTGTTTTCCCTAGCAGCTGCGCCATTTACATTCTCACCAACTGTGCCCAAGAGGTCCAGTGTCTTCACATTACCTCCAATACTTTTATTTTCTGGTTTTGTTTTCTAATTATTGCCATCCTAATGCAGATGTGAGATAATGTCTAGCTGTGGCTTTGATTTACATTTCCCCAGTGATTAATGATGTTGAGCATCTTTTCCTGTGCTTATTGATAATTTGTGATCTTACTTGGAAACATATGCCCTTCAGTTCATTGCTCATTCTTTTACCAGATTTTTATCTTTGTATTGTAGGAACTATTATGTCTCTGATTGGATATACAATTTGTAAAAATTTTCTCCCATTCCTCAGAATGCTCTTTCACTTTGTTGAATTCTGTCCTTTTGTACAGGGGTTTTATTTTGATGTAGTACAGTTTGTCTATTTTTATTGCTGTGGCTGCCTGTGCTTCCATTGTCATATATAAAACAGTGCTAAATCCAATGTCAAGAAAATTTCCCTCTATATTTTCTCCTGAAAATTTTATAGTTCTATGTCTTCAGATTTTAATTTTTAGTTTTTTATAAGGTAAGGGTGCGACTTCATTCTGCTTGGATTCTTGAACCTTTTCTTGAACTTCCTCTCCATTTCTATGACTCTCTGTCCTTGTAATGCCCCGCTGTTGTCCTCATTGGTATGTCTAATCACACACACTATGCACACAGGCATGTATATGGATATGCAGGGCCTCACATTATACCTCTTTCTTCCTCACATACTGGATAATCTACATTACACTGAATATACATCAGAACAAACTGAAGATGTATCAGAGGGCCCCATTGGGCTTGTTAATACAGTGCATGCAAGGCTTTGATCCCAGAGTTTCTGATGCAGCAAATTGGCCATGAGGTCTTAGAACTTTCTAGCAAGTTCTCACTGATAGTACTAATGCTGGTCTGAGGATCTCACTTTGGAACACAGGAGAAAGGCATTTATTCTTCAAAATAAACTTTATAATCATCATTCTCTTTTTAAAAAAAAAAACAGTCATTTTTTAAATTTGAAAATTGTTTTGAAGATAATTCTTTTTGAATCTCTTGAAGACATTGCTTTCACGACCTTTTCACATCATGTTATCCCAAAGATAAGATCGGTGTTTGGTTTTATGTCTCAATTGCTGGATTCGTAATAAGGAATATCAGGTTGATAAGCACCAATCTTCATTAAAATTTTGGTTCCTAACACACTCACAGCTCATTATGTGTACTCGCTGTATGCAGATCAAATGTTCCTTCTGCATCCTACCTAGCTTGCATCCTCAACTAATTTCGTTTGTTAACAATTATAACAACACTGACTTGCATTGCAAAGTAAATACCTTTATTTCTAGCTAGCCTGAAGAATTGTTATCTTGCAGATTAAACAACTGTTTTACTAAGATACAGTCTTAACTCCAGAACCCTACTTCCAAATCTACCCTTGTTTTGCTTTCAAGAATTTGATATTCATACCGGTTTATAAGTAGATAAGAGAAAGAAAGAATAAGGTCTTAGATATACAGAAATATAATCTGAGCATTTCATTACAAAACATCTGGGCAAAAAAATAAAAACAAAACAAAATAAAAAAACAGTTGTCTGTTTGGGGGAATGACACAAACCCTGTAAATATGGTACTGATGAATGTTAGTTGGGAAGATTACAAATGCCTATGACCTTGTTTCATGAAAATATTCAGAAAATGCCATTCTCTTCAGTACCATCTCAATGCAAATTCATTGGTTTTACAATCACTGCTTCTTTCTTCAGGTTGAAATTGGGAAGGCTGCTGGTCTTAGTTCTAGATGTTATAGTAGCCCCTTCTACCACTTTGGGGGATTTCATGATGGTTTAGAGAGGTAGCTTAGGAGTTCAAGTTAGATGTCATTTCAAAACAGTAGACTCTGGTCTGGCCTTTTTATAATATAAGCTAGTTTAATTCTAGCCCTCTAAACAATTATAAAAAACAACCGAAAATTGAACCAAAACTTGTTAATCAGAGTCTTATTAATCAATCAATTAATTTATGCAAGTGGGTAAGCCACTTATAGGCACAGAAATATTTGATCTCATGAATAGTTTTGATTTACTTAATCATTTTCAGAAATTCTTGTTAATCTCCTTTCAAATCGTTCTTAAAAACAAGAAACAGAGCTGTCCTTTCAGTATAATCAGAAACTTAAAATTAAGAAAACAGACTGCATCTATTTTACCTATTGGGACATCAGATATCAATTTTTTAAAACAAGCTAGCTAAAAAGCAGTCCCTGTGTTTAGTGTTAATCATAAGATGCTTAGTGTAGCTATTTTGACCAAATGCTATTTAATTAATAAAATGTTTCTTTGGATATTATGCTTCTTTATCTTTGCCAAGAAACATATAATTGAGAAAAGAGTGATAACTTTTTATAATGTAAGCATTTTAGCCTAAATGTAATAAATTACTCTTTTCTTAGGCTTTTCTAATAAACATCTCATGACCTCATAAGTGGTGACAGGAATAACATTACTGAAATCTACTCACAAAACAAATGTACTTGGTTTATTTTTCTGAGTGTAAGATATTTTAGTATTTCTTTCTTCTCCATGTCTCACTTATTCCAACAGAACTTATTATCAAGTTTCCTAAAATTTTTTTTATAGGGGTGACACCTGTGGCTCAAAGGAGTAGGGCATCGGTGCCACATGACGGAGGTGGCAGGTTCAAACCCAACCCTGACTAAAAACTGTAAAAAAAAAAAAAAACTTTTCATAGAACCATACCACAGAGAAAGCTCAGAAATCAGATAATTTTTTGAGATTTGGAGGAAGTTTTTAATCATTATATAGTTAGATTTTTTTTTCTGTTTTAGAGTAAATATGGGATCCCCAACGAGTCAAGAGAAGAATCAACTAAACTCTTCAGGGAGTGATAGCAGCAGTGATGTTATTTTCTGTTTAGAGAATAGCAGAGGCCTCCTTTAATAACCTGACACTCGCCCTCTAAAAGTCATATTATTTTCAATCTTAAAATTTTATTTTCAAGTTTGCCTCTTATAAGCCACCCATCTGAGCTTTTGTTTTTGACCCAATTTGAATGTTTGTTTTGCAAATAACAATAACAATCTAATAGCTAAAGTGAAAGATGTTGCTTCCAGGATTAAGAACATGGCAAAGATATCCTTTCTTATTCTTCTTGTTCAACATAGTACTAGAAGTCTTGGATAGTACAATAATACAGGAGAAGAAAATAAAAGTTATACAGATTGGTAAGAATGAATCATAACGATCTTTATTCACAGATGGTACAGTTACAAAGAAAATCCCAAATAAGCACCCCCCCCTAAATAAAAACCTTTTCTAGAACTAATATATGAGCACATCAAGGTTATAGGATATGAGGTTAAAGTACAAAAATTAATTGCCTTCTTACATGCCAGCAATGAATAATTGAAATTTTAAATTTAAAACTACACAATTTACATTACCACACACATAAATGATATATTGGGGTATAAAGTTTGCAAAATATTTATAGGACCTACATGTGGAAAATCATAAAATAGTGATTTAAAAAATCAAAGAGGATCTAAATAAGAGATTTTGTTAAGATGTCAATTCTCTTCAACTTGACCTACAATTTTAATATAATTCATCAAAGTTTGTAGATACTGATTTTGAATTTTATTTAGAAAATAAAACAACTTAAAATAGCCCACACAATACTGAAGAACACAGAGCATCCAGACTACCCAGTTTCAAGACTTATTCCAGAGCTACGATAATTAATACAAGGTGGCATTAGCAAAACAATAGTCCTATAGATCAGAATCGTAAGGCAGAACAGGGAACCAAGAAATAGACCCACACAAACATAGTCAGCTGATCATTGACACAGGAATTTGTTCAACAAACGAAACTGGAAAATTTGATGTCCGTATACAAACAAACAAAATAACAAATAAAGAATGAAAGAAAAGAAACGAAGAAAGAAAGGAAGAACCAAAAGTTGATATCTTTTACAAAAATTAACTCAAAATGGATCATAGAGCTGAATGTCACAAACAATTTGTAAAACTTCCAGAAGAATACATAGAAGAAAATTTAGATGAACTTTGGTTAGCTGATGAATTTTAGATATAATGCCAAATGTGATCCACTAAAAATATTTAGATCAATTTTATTAAAATTAAAAATTCTGATCTGCAAAAGACACCACTCAGACAAGCTCATACTGGTAGAAAATACATTTATCTGATAAACAGCTCATATCCAGAATATCTAATTTTTGTTTTAAACTTAGCACTTAAAACTTAAATCAGAAAAGCAATACTCCAATTAAAATAGGAGCAAAACCAAGAAGAAGGGAAAAGGGGAGGGGGGAGGGGGAGGAGAGGATGGGTAGAGGGAGAGTAATTGGTGGGACCACATCTATGGTGCATCTTACAAGGGTCCATGTAAAATTTACTAGTTGCAGATCAGGGGTCCTCAAAGTTTTTAAAATGGTTCACTGTCCCTCAGACCACTGGAAGGCTGGACTGTGGGCCCCGGGGCCAAGTCGACTGCTAAGCAGGACAGGCAGCAGCAGCTAAAACACCCAGTGGGCTGGATAAGTGTTCTAGGAGGGCTGCATGTGGCCCCCGTGGGCTGTAGTTTGAGGACGCCTGGTGTAGAATATAAATGTCTTAACACAATAACTAAGAAAAGCTGTGAAGTCTATGTTAACCAGTTTTATGAAAACATTTCAAATTGTATATAAAACCAGCATGTTGTACCCCATGATTGCATTAATGTATACAGCTATGATTTAATAAAAAAAATAAAATAGGGGCAAAATATCTTCACAGACACCTTGCTTGCCAAAGAAGATACAGAGATGGCAAAGAACAATAATGAAATATGCCTAATGCTATATGTATTAGGAAATAGAAAATTAAGTTAAATCCACAAAGGGATATGAATATGCTCTTGTCATAATGATTAAATCCCTCAAACTTGATCATTTCAGTTGCTGGTGGGGATACAGGTGAATTCACACTTATTGCCACTGGGAATACAAATGGGTACAGTCTCTTTGGAAATCATTTTGGCAGTTTCTTACTAAGCTAAATACAGTCTTATAATCTTGTCTAGAAAACATCCTCCTTGACATAAGGTGGCATTAGCAAAACAATATAGCCCTATACAACTTATCTGAAACACATCTCCTTATGAAAATCTGCAAGTTGATGTTTACAGCAACTTTATTCATAATCACCCCAAACTGAAGTCAACCAAGATATTCCTTAATGGGTAAATGGGTACACAAAATATGGTACATCCATACAATGGAATATTATTCAGTATAAAAGAAAAAATAATCCAGTATGAAAAAGTGTGATGAATCTTCAATGTGTATTGCCGAGTGAAAGGATCCGTTCTGGAGAGAGTCCCTGCTGTTAGACTGCCATGCATACATTCTGTGTGAATTCTGAAAAAGGAAGAACCGTCCAGATAGTAAAAGATTTATGGTTGTCAAGGGTTTGGGGATGGGGGTTAGGATGGTTAAATGAGGGAGACATGGCAGAGTTTTAGGCCAGTGAAAATCTCATGTGTATGATATTGTGATGGTGGATAAGGATGCTGTGCACTTGTTAAAATCAACGGCAGAAAAAATAGATCTTAATATATACGAATTTTAAAAATTCTTCAGGTGGCCAATAGGTCTATAAAGTAAATGCTTTTATTTTCCCTAATTTTAGAGGAAATTGAGTCGTAGAGAGGACAAGCATCTTTCTCAAACTTAGAATTTACCAAATGGTTGGAACTGCAAATGAAGCTGAAGACTTCAAGTCATTTTTAAAAATCTTCAGTGGCCAGAAAGTGACTTAAGGGTTGGTAAATGACAATTTTCATAAAGTGATTGAATGCTTCATGGTCCAAAACCTTTGAAAATGGATAATTTACAGATTCATTGCAGATAATTTTTGGAGGGCAAATCCATAACGTAGTGGCAACACAGACTACGCACAAGGTAAATACAGATTCATTACTTAACCTACTGTTTGGAACAGTATCTCCCATGATGGGTTAATTAGCAAGGAAAATAGTCAGGAGAGATTGACGATAAATCTCTAAAAGCACTTTTCTCATATAATTTTATCCTTATGAATATTATTTACTTGGCTAAACTTATAATAGTTAATTCAGATTGGTGACTAAGTGATCACTCTCTACCCACTTCTGGGAGGAAGGAGAGGAGAGACTAAAGGGTTGTGTGTGTGTGTTTATTTGTATTGGTTTTGCTAGTGTTTGTGTGTATATGCCTTTCAAATCTCAAGGTCAGAAAGTAAAATTAAAGTTAACTCTACAGCTCAAAACATGCAGAAGTACTGACATGAGATCAACAAACTAGATAAATTCAGAAGATAAAGAAAAATACAAAAAGAAGAGAGAAAGATGGGACAAGAGACCAATCAAAGGAGGACTGAGGGTTACGGAAAGGAGAGACGTGGCAAAACTAGGAGCAGAGACAGAGTGAGTTAAAACAAAATGTGAACGGAGTAGACAGAGGGAAAATAATTGGGGATAGATTACGTGGCAAAAGGAAAATTGGGATACCATTCATTTCATTTGTAAAAATTAAAAATTCTAAGCAAGATTATAGGTAAAGATTAAGGAAAAACTAAACAACGGGAGGGATGTAAGAAAAATACCTTCCAAAACATCCATAGACATGTGGCCAGTACTGTTTGGTCAGACTCAGGATGTATGTTGATGAGAATGTGTTTTCAAGGCGGTAATAAATATAAAATTTGTGTCTGAAGGGTGTTAGGCCTCTAAAATGGATTTGCTTAAGGCAAGGACTTAGTGTAGCAATAACAAACAACTGAGAAGTACAGGTCTTAAAAAATGGGAGCTTGACAGGGATATTTAAATTTCAATGACTTTTAGAATAACTATTAGAAGTATTAGAAGGTATCCAAAGATCAAATATAGAGATTATATGGAATGAACGTTAGAGATTTTATCTTCAAATCTAAGGGGTTTTATTTTTGTGCCTATTGCTGTACTGATTTTTATTCTTTTAAATATTAACTTGATAATGTCAAACACTCAATTAAATAGATTCTCTCAACAGCTGGATTAAAACCATGCAATATTCAGTTTGTCTTACTTTGCTAACACTGATCCCCCACCAAACCAAAAAAAAAAAGAAAGAAAGAAAGGAAAAGAACAGAAAGAGGCTGGTATTCTGTATCTATACTGTCTGACTGCTGTTTTAAAATAATGCTGAAAACAGTATTATTTTAATTAAAAGGTAAGGACGGCCTACAATATACTCTCCTCTCTGGGTTTGCTATACTGATGTTAGCAAATAATGTTTAACAGTCGTTGTCTCAGCCCATTAGCTCCTCCATCTGGTTATCTTATTATAGTGGCTCAGTAAATTAGTCAATGTTCTTATAACCTCCAGGAAACCCAGAACAGGTCATGTCTTTTGCTAGATTGACTGGAAATTGCTATCATTAGGTGGTGTGTCTGTATTCTCTCTAAGAGTTAATGGGTACAACTGTAGCCTGTGTCTGAGCCTGCGGCCTGGGGGTGTTTCTATCTCTCTGTGTAGACCCTGGAGCAATCCAAAGATGAATGACCTGGACTTTTTGCAGGTTTATTCCTGAAAATACTCCATTAGCCTCAATGGTTGTAGCTTTATCTTAACACTGAATTGCACTTGTCCGTTAATATGTTATAATACCCTGAGTGCCTTGGTTCTGGGATGCTGTGTGTCACGTAAACGCCTAGCAGAAAACTTTTTAAAGTCTTTGTCATTACGGCAGCCGCCATGTGGCTGTGGGTGATGTCACTTGGGTCTATATAATAACTTTTAAATTATTCTGTGACTTCTTTATTTCTGAATGAACATCTATTATTTTAAATGGTGGCCAATAATTGCCATGATTGCTATTTTATATAAGAAATTTTTTTATTTTTAATATCCCGACCATATACCCTAAGCACATAAAAGTAAAAAACCCTAACATTGCCACTATATCTTACACATTTTAAACTATAAGAGACACTAGAGTACACACAAAATTGTGGACAAATCTAAGTTGAAATTTAAGATTAAAACGTCTACTTCGTAAAATTCTGTATTGGGATAATGTCTATGAAATCCCGGCTCAGTGGTTAAAATATACAGAGATGAGATGAAATAGATTGAGTACAGGGGGAAATCAGAGAAGAGGAGTTGACAGGGCTGGATGGGGCTAAGGAGCTTGAAACTATTACTGTAATTTGGGGAGGTAACAAAAATCTAATCAGTGGCTTGGAGCAATGAGCTGACACTCTGGAGGGAAGAAAGCCTATTTTTTTCCTCCTTTGGAATTCAGAAACACAGCTTTACATTTGCTCTATACGACAGTGTGAAATGGAACTACACCAGCTTAAAATAGAATTCACCTTGCAAACAAATTATACTGAGGATGATGTCCTTACATAAGTATCAATCCCATTTGAAATTACAATGTGGCTTTTATTTCTCAAATTGGAGGATATTTAAAGAAAAGGAACTTTAGAATGGAAGAGAACAGAGTATCAAATCTCCCTTCTAATGTACCATTTTCCTACACAAGCTCCATAATATTTCTATCTTTGCCAGCAGCGATGACAAGCTTACCATTTAACAGCAAAGCAAATCTCAGTGTGGACACATCTATTTGGGGAGGAAAATAAAAACCTCGCTGGTGTGTGAAATGTTAAACATCCACCTACCACTAATCCTATTTCTTTCTTTGCAACAGAGCTTGCATCTATTTTAACTGTATGCTGTACCAGGGATGGTTTGTGTTCAAATGAATATAAATGAATATTTTTATTGATAGGAGCGTACGTAAACGTTTGTGAATGACATATAGATCTTTAATAATATGGATAGAAAGGGTAGGAAAGAAGGCACGCAACAGAATGAACCGGCTTGTGTTAAAACCTGTCTGGTTTCACATCCTGAAACATTAAGGAAGGGAATAGTTTCCTTTGTTTTATCAAATTGCATCAAATCGTTTTACTTCTCCAAGGCTGCTAGCCTTGGCATGTAGGAGACAGTCGTAGCAGCAGGCCAATGCACCAAAACAGCGTGGAATAAGCACGGGTCAGCCAAACTTGATAAGAATGCCAGCAGGAAAAACAAATAACCTCAACTCAAGGAGAATTCATTTAGCAGTAGCTCATACCTGTGCATGAAGTTGTGATGCCTGAGCTGCTGCCCTGGGACGTTTCCTTCGAGTTTTATTTCTTAGTTGTGTATTTTGTTTTCAGCCTTGATACTGCTCAGGACTATTGTGCTTCATCTGTATTTATCTCAGTCAGTTTCCCTTGCAACTGTGCCACAGAGCACCTGAGGAGGCCTGGTAGGACAGAGGATTCCAGTTAGGAGCTGTGTATCTTGTGAACACACACTTCCAGAAGTCCAGAAGTCCTCTGCACCCTGAAGATGGGTGCAGAGTGGAAGCTGAGTCAGTGAGAAAAAATTGGGGCTTTTGGCAGTAGGATGAGTCCTTACATTTTCTCTACCTGTCTTCTACAGAACATGTACATATTTCTTGTTTTCGCCAGTGTTTCCTGCTCTGAAAATTTATAAATTCAGTCCAATAACGTTTGCTGAACAATGGAAAGATGATAGGGAGTCGGACCACACCTGATCTTAGATAGAATGATCTTGAAAAGTCCATGATTTTTTGTTTCTAGTCAGAAATAAACATGTATGTGTAGATAGCATGGGTTTTTATGTTGGTTGATTAACTTCTCTTTTGCTACAAGACAGAAATTAATAGCTATAAAAATAATAGCTACCCAGGGCGGTGCCTATGACTCAGTGGGTAGGGTGCTAGCCCCATATACCAAGGATGGTGGGTTCAAACCCGGCCCCGGCCAAACTGTAACAAAAAATAGCCAGGCATTGTGGTGGGTGCCTGTATTCCCAGAAACTCCAGAGGCTGAGGCAAGAGAGTCACCTAAGCCCAGAGCTGAAGGTTGCTGTGAGCTGTGATGCCACAGCACCCTACCAAGGGCAATAAAGTGAGACTCTGTCTCTAAAAATAAATATATAAATAATGATTCTACCAAAACTGAGTGTCTGGTAACTGACAATTGCCATTTTCAAAACTTTACATTCATCTCTCATTTAATCCACAAAACAATGATAAATATTTTATAAAAAATATTTAACTATTCAAAAGTATTTTATAAAATCAATTCATTCATTTAGTTTTATATATTTATTATGTAGAAAGAGAGGTATTTTCTATGCATCCAAAATATCTATATTTACATTGGAATAGACTTAGAAATTTCCTTCTCTTTTCACAGTTTCCTGGAATATTCTACTTCCTTTTTGACTGTGTTGGAGTCATGGTAGAGCCTATGCTCATATGCTTTCAGATTCTTGGTGGTTTGTTTCCATTTAAAAAGCTCATTGTAACTTTAGATATGTAACTTTAGGATGTGAGTTTTTCAGAAAGATCATCTTTTTGGTCTGTCATATTAAGGACTTTCTGATGTCAATTTTTTTAGGTCTTTCTTCTGGGGCTAGTCAAATTCCTCAGAGAAGAACTCTCCAATATCCTTCCAAAAAAACGTAGACCAGGCTGAGAGCGGTGGCTTACGCTTTAATCCTAGCACCCTGGGAGGCTGGGGCGGGTGAATTCCTTGAGCTCACAGGTTCAAGACCAGCCTGAGCCAGAGCGAGACCTCATCTCTAAAAATAGCCGGGTGGTGTTGCAGACACCTGTAGTCCCAGCTACTCGGGAGGCTAAGGCAAGAGGATCACTTGAGCCCAAGAGTTTGAGGTTGCTGTGAGCTATAATGCCACAGCACTCAACATCAGGGTAAGAGAGAGAGAGAATCTGTCAAAAGAAAGAAAGAAGAGAGAGAGGAAGGCAGGCAGGCAGGCTTATCTGAGCATATGATGGCTTGATGAACATACACCTGCTACATGGGTCATTGTGAAAGTTTTAAGATACTCCCAAATCAAGAAACATGAAATCCACACAGATGGAAACAAAGGAAGTCCTCCCAGCAACACTGATGAGACGAGCAAGTTGAAACACAGGTGAATCAGAAAGAACGCTGTCGTCCACGTTTCCTGGAAGTGAAATAACGAACCGTAACATAGTCTGTCTCAAAATGTTCATTGTGACCCGTGTATAACCTGTGGTTTCTGACATCACCCTGTAGTTTAATCTACCTGGAAGAGGAAGGGGCAGTCCTGTACAGCTCATGTTTGGAGTGGAAATATTTCATTCGGATACATGATAGCTGATTCCTGTTACCTGCTATCGGGTCTTGCTCCAGTTTTACTCTGGATTGGAGCCTTTCTGTCTGTACCTCATCTTCACCCGGCCTTCTTGAGAGCCTGTTGCTGACTATGTCAAAGGTGGTAAGTTTTCAACTTTTCCACTTTCGCTCTATATGCTACGTAAATTACTATTTATTGCTCTGCTTTTAGCTTCTAAAATGTTGTCAATTGTTATTCTTTTCTTTGTAAAAGTATGCCTGTAAAAATAATTTTATTGATATTATATTGGGTTGCAGGAGGGGCTCAAAGTTAATCTGGCTTTTTCATTGATCATGTTTTGCCAACAACTATCAAAAATTCTTCATAATTTCATAATTCCATAATAATTTTTCAAAATTTTCTAATTTGGCAATGAAATATTAATTTAATAGTATTAAACTATAATAAGCAATAACATTATAATTAATTATATTTTCTGTTTTAATGTAATAAGATTAACCTTCCAACTAAATACGATTTTGCTTGGTTCAACAGAAAGTCTATATACCATGGACGAGGCCTCGGTTCTGAGAGAGGCTAAGCCCTGTGTGAGCAAGGGGTTGTGACACCTGGAGCCACTTTTATAGCATTTTCCTTCGGAAGTATCCCTCTGATGAGAATAATAGATTTGCTTTGAGATTAGAAAAGTTTCCCTTAGAATTCAAACTGCTTCTTGTAACTAACTACATTTCTTGATACAATCTCACCCAGAACAGAAGAAATTAGAAGATAGAATCTAGTCTAGGCAGGAAGAGGGTTTCATTTTAGGGTAGAGTCTCAAATTTCAAGATGGCTGAACCCACACAGCCAGAGTTCTACACAAAGAGAAAAACCTTGGTGGAGATAGGGGTTTATTTCCAGGAATGGAGAAGTATTCAGGGGGTTCTAGGGTCTCGAAATATTTTTCTTCCTCTTAGAATTCGTATAATGAAATTCTGACCCCCCCAGATTAAGGTATTAAGGTATTAACAATCACTTTTGTTAAAGTGATTAGGTCATGAGACTGAAGCCTCAGAACAGGATTAGTGCTGTTACCCAGGGAATGCTAGAGAGCTCTCTGACACCTTTTGCTATGTGAGATTATAGTGAAAAGAAGCCTGTCTCCAGGGAAGCAGGCCCTCGCCAGACACTGAATCTGCTGGAACCTTGGTTTTGAACTTCCCAATATTCAGAGCAGTGAGAAATACATTTCACTGCTTATGAGCCACTCAGTCTGTAGTATTTAGTTACAGCAACCCAAATAGGCAAAGAGCGAGGATCCACGCACCAGTGGGTGAGTGGGTGACAATGTGTTTGAAATTCAAAGTTCATCTTTCCTTTTGGGGTGACTGACTGCTATGTTAATCTAGAAAAAAAAAATAGAGAAATATGCTACAGTAGAAAAATAAGATTGGAATAGCATGCATGCACCTTCCTTGTAGTAACAAATTCCCAAAGGCAAGAATAGGTATGGTTTTTATAATAATGAGCATTTGATTAAAGGTTACGGCTTGAGGAATAACAATCAGCATTAGCGCTGGTTTACAAAAGCACTGGAGACCTTCCTAGGGGAGAATATTGGGGTAGGGATGTTACCTGTTCAAATTATGAGAGTCTCTGATGACAAACGCATTAAGGATGTATCCCCTCCACAGGGGCCCACACTCAACCTAGCACTGAAGTTCCACAGAGACAGAGCCAAAGAGGTAAATAAGAGCTTTTAAATAAGAGAAATGAATGTAATAATATACCCTCAAGAGAACAGCTTACTAACTGGTTCTAGGATATGGTCATATTTTAGACTTCCTGTGAGCGCAGGGTTGCCCCTTTAATAATTGCATATGAAATGTGTCTTCCTGATTCATGGGGACTTCAGAAGTGTGGGAGACTAGTGATGTGGGAGTGGAGTGATCACTTATTACTGGGGGAGCAATTAGCTACAGCCCGAGTACGGCCGAATCTGGACCTTCCACTAAGGAATTGGTGGTTTAAGAAAAAATGAGTGTAAAGAGTTAATTTGAACACATGTTACAGCTTTAATTTGTCTGTGAAAACAAAAGATTTTTCTTGATGTAGTGAAGGCCAATTTGGAGCATTTTCCAGTGTGTTCATTTCAATATTTGGGATATTTGTCATCTGTTTATACTGGTTGATGAGCTTGGATAATTTAAGCAAGAATTTTTTGAGATGAGAGAGAAGAGGTATGGTTTCTTTTCTTTGAACATCTTTTTTAAAAGTTCTCTATCATTTTACATTAATTGAAGACAATATGCCAGTCACTAAAACCTGGGCTTGAATCCCAGCTCTAAAGAATTTAAGTGATTTAAAACATCCTTGCCTCAATTTGCTCATATGTAAAATGGGAAAATCATACCACAGGTTTTTATGAAAGTTAATGGAGATAATACACTTTTAAGTATTAACTGATCTTCCCATGCTGGCTAGTTTTCTAAAGCTGTGTACACCAGAATTACCTCAAAGACTTTCTTTTTAACCAGTATATATGAAACAAATAGATTTAGCGAGTTGTTTTCCAGGCCACATTCATCTAGGTCCTTGCTTTTCTTGCTACTGAACACAATTTCAGAGGGAATTCATTAAGGGCTTTTATATCAGACAGAAGCGAATACCCTAAGGAGAATCCATCTCACCCAGGGTTATAGATGTAGCAAAAAGACACCAAAAAGCAAACAAAAACAAATAAATTTAAAAAAACAAGATACTCAGTTAAATCTGAATTTCAGAAAAAGAATAAGTTTTTTTGTGAAATATATAAGACATACTTGGGACTATTAAAACATTTTTCATTGTTAAGTGAGTGATGGGGTACCTTTAAAGAGGGGAGTCTGATATATCTCCTTGAGTAAATGCATTACCTCTTCCCACACAGCAGAAGTGGCCACAGATTTCCTTTCCTCCATACCTGGCTGGGAGAGGTTTAATTAAATCACAGCTAAACTCCAACCTCCATATTATGTTTGACCTAAATACAGTCATCCAGTCACAGGAAGAGAGCTTTCTGCAAATGACCTCTGAAAAGGCCGATGGCATTGCACAGAACAGTCCCATCAGGGTAGACTTTAGTTGGTTGGTTGCTTAATTGGTTGGCTTTCCTCAATGTCTTAAGTAATACCGTGTTTCCCTGAAAGTAAGACAACGTCTTATATTTATTTTTTCTCAAGAAGACACACTAGGGCTTACTTCCAGGGGATGTCTTCCTCTCCATGCCAAAATGCATGGCGTGGCTATGCAGCATATCTGCCCATCACTAGATCTTATTATCAGGGTAGGGCTTATATTTAACAAATGCATAAAATCCTGCTAGGGCTTATTTTTTGGTCAGGTCTTATTTTGGGGGAAACATGGTATATCTCTGCCAAACTGTCACGTGATCACATGCATTCAACTTTCCTTGACGTCACCCATTTTTGTAAGGAAGGATTGTTTTCTGAATGTTCTGAGGGTCATTTTCTGAATTTTCATATTGCTTGGGAAGCTTGTGCAATCGTTTTTTCTTGGTGGTACAACAAGCTGCCTCCTCTGTCCTCTATCACTTTAACCTCTGCCTGCCACAAGAAGGAACATACCAAATAGCATGATAGGTAAAACCCTCGTCAGACACTCTGTGACAGGTTCTATCAGACGGGTTTTCCAGACATTGACCCATTAGACACAGCAGATATTACAAAATACTAACAGCTAAGAAAACTGAGACTTAGAAACGTGAAGTAACTTCCCCCATTGGCATGCAGCCCATTGAGTGTTGGATTCTTAATGTGATCTCAGATTTGTCTGAATCTAAAAGCCATAATGTTCACTGCTGTGGTAATAAGGCCCTTCGATTACAAGATGAGGCTACTTTAGTTAACCATTGCTTTGGTGCTCTAAGAATATTGCACAACCATTTAATGAACTTTTTATACATGCTAATCTGGGTATCAGGCTCTGTGAAGACACAATGACTCTGACTCGGTGGTATCCGCACTCTATAACTACCATAAAGCTGGCACATACTGGGCACTCATTAAATAGTAGTAGAATAAAAAAGCAAATGCATTTCAATAACTTATCACTGAATAGATTTGACATTATTAAATCATGTATGAAGTTTATGATATACATGCACATGATAAGATGCACAATAATTGAACATATTATTGTTGGATAAGGACAATTATTAAACATATTACTTCAGTAGAATATTCAGAGAAGGTCATTTAATGAAATGATTGTTTCCTTTCTGGTGACATCTCACCTTGTAAAACTTTTAACAATACATTGTTAAAAGCTGGGGCATACACTTCGCTTCGAGGGCCCAGAATATTCCTGGGATGAAAAGGACAGATGTGATAAAACTGTTCTGCTAGGCATGCTGCTGGGTTGGAAGAAGCAAAGAAGTCTGAAATGATAAAAGAACTATGCGGTAATCAGCTGTGGAGAAAGGCACCTGGAAGTGGCGAATGCAGCTGATAAAAAAAGCATGATGGGAGACAGTGTCCTAATAAGTTACATCTGTGCCCAAGGGACCAAAAAAAGGACAATTTCCACTAGGATGGAAAGGGCTCTGTGAAGAGTTTTCTCTTTGAAAATCTGAAGGGCAATACCACGTGCACAGTGTGCATTCTGCGGCAGAACGGTAAGGGCTGAAGGAGAGAACACTTAATGGAACATCTGCCGTGTAAACCACTTCAAGAAAAATAAGCAGGCGGCAGGACAAGCGCATCTGCCTGACGCTCGGCACGTGCAGAGAGGTTGTGGCAAAGAGGTGGCATAATAAGGAAAGGCTTTGAGGGTGCCTGCGTCCTTCAGATTTCCCCCGAGCTTTGCAGGAGAGGAATTGAAGAAGAGTTAATCATCCAGAGGGTGCTTAAGATAGGAGACACTCCTCTCAATCTGGCTACCAAATGGAGAGCTGCCTGTGTGGGAAATGTAATTACAGTGGCCGAAGCGTAAGAGCAGATTGGGATTAGATGATGGCTGTGTGTGTGGAAATCACTGCATCAAACAGGGATGCTGGTGAAGCTGGCAAGACTTCTTTGGCCTCAAGGAGTGACATAAACATGACACAGACCCTCGGGGTCTCACGTGATAAAACAAACACTTCTAATAGAATTCTAAATACCTGTTTCCCGAACAGAGCGCTGTGACATTTTAAATATCAACAAATCTTAGGGACCCTGCCAAGGAGCATGGTTAACTATAAAATTGCTCTGGATATTACTGTGGGTTTCCTGGGCAATGTGTTGTGTGTGACCAAAAGCCCTAGCTTGTCATGTCGGCATGGACTATAATATCTCATGAATTCCAATTAAAATTTGTCTCAGAAGACAATGGAAAGTAAGTTCATGCTATGTTCTAAATGACATATTGGTCAAGAGATTTTAGAGTTTTTCCCCTAGAAAATTAATTGTAGGCTCGGCGCCTGTGGCTCAATCAGCTAGGGCGCCAGCCCTGTACACCTACGGTGGCGGGTTCGAATCCCCAGCCCGGGCCTGCCAAAACAGCAATGATGGCTGCAACCAGAAAATGGCCGGGCATTTTGGCGGGCGCCTGTGGTCCCAGCTACTTGGGAGGCGGAGGCAGGAGACTCACTTGAGCCCAGGAGTTGGAGGTTGCTGTGAGCTGTGCTGCCATGGCACTCTACACAGAGGGATGGCTTGAGGCTCTGTCTCAAAAAAAGAAAAGAAAATTAATTGTAGAATTTCATGCTTGTTAACACCTTAATTTCTGGAACCTGTGAATATGTTACCTTACATGACAAAAGAAACTTTGCAGATATAATTTGTTAAAGACCAAAGGTTTGTGTAAGTTATTGTACTAATTCTCTACAATCTCTTTCAGTAGAAGAAAGCAGAGGGAATACTTCCAAATTCATTCTATGAGAACAACAGTGCCCTATACCAATCATATCAATATTTTTTATGAAATTTGATGCAAAAGTTTGCAACAAAATTAACAAATTAAATCCAACAATATGCAGAAATAATTATACACCAAGACAAATGGGATTTATCCCAACTATGCAAGGCTAGTTCAACATTTGAAATTGGTTAATACAATCACATCAGCCTATTAAAGAAAAAAAATCATACAATCATAAAAAATACAGAAAAGCATTTGACAAAATCCAATTTTCTTTTGTTAACAAAACATTCAATAAACTAGAAATAAAGAACAACCTCAACTTTACAAAGAATAAAGAAAAAAAAGTCTTACACCTAACATCATACCTACTGGTGAGTAATTGTAATGTGTACTTCTAGGACTAGGAATAAGGAAAGGATGTCCTCTGTCGGCCTTGTAGTCAATGTCATCCTGGGGGTGCTAACAAGTGTAATAACACACACACACAAAGGTCAGATTAGGAAGGAAGAGGCCATGCACAGTGGCTCACACCTATAATCCCAGCACTTGGGAGACTGAGGCAAGTAGTTTGCCTGAGCTCACAGGTTCGAGACCAGTGTGAGCCAGAGCAAGATCTCATCTCTAAAAAATAGCAGGACACTGTGGCAGACACCTGTAGTCCCAGCTACCTGGGAGGTTGAGGCAAGAGAATTGCTTAAAACCAGGAGTTTGAGGTTGCTTTGAGCTGTAATGCCATGGAAGTCTACCAAGGGTGACAAGATGAAACTGTGTCTCAAAAGAACAAAAAAAGAAAAAAGATTAGAAAGAAAGAAGTAAAACTGTTTTTGTTCACAGATAACATAATGACTTACATAGAAAATTGAAAAGAATCAGCACGAAAACCTCCTAAAACTAAGAAATAGTTACAGCAAGGTTGTCTGATACAAGATTTCCACACAAAAGTCAATCAGTCTCCTACCTACCAGCAACGAACACATAAAATTTGAAATTAAGAATATAATATTGGGCGGCACCTGTGGCTAAAAAGGGTAGGGTGCTAACCCCATCTGCTGAAGGTGGCAGGTTCAAACCCAGCCCCAGCCAAGGGAAAGAAAAGAAAATAATATTATTTATATTAGCCCCCCAGTGAAATACTTAGGTATAAATCTAACAAAATATGTACAGCATCTACATAAAAAATACTGCAAAACTCTGATAAAAGAAAGCAAAGAAGTGAATAGATATTCTGCCTTTACCAAGTCCCAATTATATAAAAAATAAAGTTATTACATGTCCGGAAATAAAAGGAAACAATATCATCAAGGTGTCGATTCTTTCTGACTTGATCTATAGAGTCAATGTTGTTCCAATGAAAATCCTGGCAAGTTATTTTGTGGATAATGACAAACCAATTCTAAAGTTCATATAAGGAGGTGAAAGATCCAGAAATACCAACATAATATTGAAGGAGAAATCAAAGTTGAAGCACTGACACTACATGGTTTCAAGATTTACTATAATAAAGACAGTCTGGTATTGATGAAAAAACAGATACAGAGATTAGTAGAATCAGAAAAAAAGGGTCTACACATAGATACCCATAAATTTAGTCTGTTGATGTTTAACAAAGGAGCAAGATCCCTTTACATTCTTTTCAATAAATGGTGTTGAGATAATTGGGCATCTACCTTTAAAACAAAATTAATCCAAACATAGGCCTTATATCCTATACAAAAATTAACTCAAAAAGGATCACAAACTTGAATGTAAAATGCAAACCAATGAAATCTAGAAGGTAACATAGTGGAAGAAATTCTAAATGACTTTCAGCTTAGCAGTGATGTTTTTAGAATAAAATGCCATGGGCAAACCTATGAGAGAAGGAATTGATCAGCTACTCTTCACTAAGGTTAAAATTGTCTGCCTCTCAAAGACACTGTTGGAAGCATCAAAAACGAAGGCATAGACTGGCAGAAAATGATGCAAAACCCTATGGGGTAAGGGACTGGTATCCAACATATGTAAAGAACTCTTAAAATTCAATAATAAAAAAAAACCAAGAAGAGTATAAAATGGACCAAAGACCTTAACAGATATTTTAGCAAAGACAATACACAGATGGCAAGTAAGCATGTGAAAAGATGGTGTCATATGTCATATGGAAATGGAAATTAAAACAACAATGAAATACCACTGCAAACCTGTCAGAATGCTGACAATGCTGTGCACTGGTGAGGACGGGGAACACCAGGGCCTCTCATCCACTGCTGGTTGGAATGATGCTGACTGGCACAGGCACTTTGGAAGACAGTGCAGCCGTTACTTAGACAACTAATCACACTCCTATCATATGACCTAGCAGTCATGCTCCTTAGTATTTATGCAAAGGAGGTGAAAACTCATGTCAACACAAAACCTACACAAAGATGTTTGTAAAAGTAGCTTTAGTCTTAATTGCCAAAGTTTGGAAGTAACCAAAGTGTCTTTTGGGAAATAAATGTGTAAATTGTGGAATACCCAGGCAATGGGTATTATTTGGCACTAAGACAAAATGACCTAGCAAGCCAGGGAAAGACATGGAGGGGACTCCAATTTATATCAGGAAGTGAAAGAAGTCAATCCAAAAAGGCCACATTCTGTATTATTCCAAGTATATGACATTGCAGGAAGGCAAAACCATGCTGACAGTAAGAAGATCAGTGGTTATCAGGGGCACAGAAAATTTCTAGGGCAGTGAAGCTACTCGGTATGATGCTATAATGATGTCTGAATGTCATTATAAATTTGTCTAAAGCCACAGAATGAAAACCAAGAGTGAATGTACCATGATGTAAACTATGAACTTTCAGTGATAATGATGTGTCAATGTAGATTCATCAACTTTAACTAAGGTGTCACTCTGGTAAGAGATGTTGATACAATGCAGGAGGCCATGCATGTATGAAGGCAGTTGTGCTATGAACTTTAACTGCTCTGAAGAAAGGAAGTCTGTTTGAAAAAAGGTGATTTCCTAGCTTATTAGCAAAATCTAAGAAGTTTCTTTTGAACTTCTGTGATTGCAGAAGGAATTTCACTACCGATGTGGCAAATGGGAAGCTGTTACCTATGTATCAGATAAACTCGATTCTACTGACTAAATTTAATTACCTTCGTTCTAGAAGACATCATCAGAAAAAAAGACGGTGAATGCTGCACACTGGTCCCTGAATTAGTTTTACCTAAATGTCAAACAGTAAAAACCTCTGTCAAATGTATGGGTTGAAGAGGATATGGAGAGAATTCAAGATAAACATGAAACTTACTGTCCCTAAGGTGCATCATGATCTTGCAAAATGTCAAGCCTCTGAAGATTGAGCCTTTTTCCTCATGCTCCTAATGGGAAATGGAAGACCGGAGGTGAAAATGCTGGTCCATGATGACCGAGGCCCATCATGAACACTTGGTTTGGAGGACCACTGGGCACGAGGAAATTGAGACAACTGGATCCTCACTGTCAGGCCTAAAGCTAAAGAAATGGGTGGGAGAGGGCATCCTAGAGGTACTTCCTGAGAACACAGGTCTGTTGTAGCACCAGAAAAGGTGGCAGTCACCATGAGTATAGTGAAGGCACTAACTTTCCCAAAGACGGGGCTGTAAGGCTGAGATGACCTTAGGCTCCACTCACTCCCAAAGGTTTAATAGCTCTGACAACTAGACACCAGCCCTCTCTCCACCTCCCTTCCACGCAATAAGGGCTGAGGGGACAGAAGCTGAAAACCAAATTTTTATGTATAAAAATAACAAACTTTCTAATATATGCACGCCATTGAGGATATTTTCCACTCTATAACCTTTTTACTACATTATTTAAAGAGGTATAACAGCCAGCATAAGCATAGCTATCAAAGAAGATCCCAAGGACAGAGAAATAATGTTTCAACTATAAATAAGGTAAGAGTTATAGCTGTTCATACGATGATACATAGGTAAAAATTATATTCATATAATACAAGATCTGACAATTAAGTTCATGAACAACTCATCTTAGAAGTGCTACCTACGTCATTGCTGAATGTCACTATGGTCATCTTTGAAGTCCTCCCCTTGGGAAGCTGTGCACTGATGTCAGCTCCTAGTCCACCTTTCAAAGCGATTTTGGAACTCTTTTTCTAGAATTATCATCAGAATTATTGTATAACACAAAAAAGCACACAACAACCACTTAGCAAGACACTGCCACACGTCCACACTAACACAGTCGTGAGACAAGGTAATGAAACCTTACGGAGTTGTTTGTACAGTGCTACCAAGGTAAGGGCTTGGTGGCAAGTTCATAGACTTAATAGTCAGACCTCATAGTGTGACAGCTCCAAAGAGTCCCAAAATTGCTTTGAAGGATGGACTAGGACAGCCCTGGCATCTGTGCATAGCTTCCCAAGGGGAGTACTTTGAAGGACCAGAGTGATATTCAGCAATGAGGTATGGAGCACTTTTTCTAGGATGAGTTCCTGAACTGAATTGTCATACCTCTATATACAATATATAGCTTATGTTTACACATTATATTGTATAAAACGTATATGTATGTATGTTTTTCCCCTCCCCGTATGTATGTTTTTTATAAAGCATTATATATGTTATATGTACTAGAACAAGTGTAATAAATATGTACATAGGCATAACAAAGCTACCATTCAAATTTTTTAGTTTCAATATATCACATAAATTAGCAGACACGTATTTCTTATTTGATTTTATCACAGAATTTTTTAAAGTATTCAGACCACTAAATTTTTTATAATAATGCAATTCATCAACAACTCTGAGTCATGCATCTATAATATAAAACGTAGTATAACTCTCTAATAGGCTTACTTATTCTAATTCACTGAAATTGCTTTATACTATTTTAAAATATTACCCGTGTTCTTTAAAAAAAATTCATGGCTCGGCACCTGTGGCTCAAGTGGCTAAGGCGCCAGCCACATACAGCTAAGGTGGCGGGTTCAAATCCCCAGCCCAGGCCCGCCAAACAACAATGATGGCTGCAACCAAAAAATGGCTGGGCGTTGTGGCGGGCGCCTATGGTTCCAGCTACTTGGGAGGCGGAGGCAGGAGACTCACTTGAGCCCAGGAGTTGGAGGTTGCTATGAGCTGTGATGCCATGGCACTCTACCCAGGGGGA